>CALSBZ010038430.1:0-12939 GCA_943591055.1 Gobionotothen gibberifrons | reverse complement strand
AACCAGCCACCACAAGGTGGTGCCAAAACACAGCCAAGAAACACATATCAAGGACAGAACATGGGACGTTACTACTGATATTTTTAAAGTAACTCCAGAGGTACTGTAATTTTTGGTTGGAAAACACGGTATTATAATCTAAAATAGTAAACAGTAATTTACTGTGCACAAACACTGTAAATAACTGTGGATTTCACAACAATTTCTTACAGTGTGGCCAATGGCAAATTATACCAGCATTCTACTTTCTGAGACTCCTTAGTACAGAGCACTGCAGAAATGTTTTCCATGTTGTTCTCTTTACTATGAAACAGCCAAGCCAAAAGCTGAGACAATCATTTTCAGAAAATCTTATGCTGTATCTGCTATATTTTGTTTGTTTGAAGGAACGATTGGCTCTCTGTGGAGCGAAACCCATTCCTATCATAACCATGGCTAAAGAAAATTGTGTTTGATTAATCCAAACACAAAAGCCTCTTTAAGGGCCTGAGAAGATGGTACATGTAATCTTGAAATTATTGTATGATCTCATAATATAAGTAGAATACAGATGCCTTGATTCACATTAAAGATTATTTTTCAATGCCATTTTTAACACATCTACTAGCTAACCGTTTATTCAAAATTCAAAATACTAAATTCAGTTTGAAGCATAATTATTTTGTAGCTGCACATACGCTGCAATCAGAACATCCAGAATCAGCGTGTTAAATCACATTGTATCACCACCAACCTTGGTAGCCTGAACCTCCTCACAAACTTTACTTATCGGAAAACAGGTTGATGCAGAGCTCAGGCCCTGGATTCATTCTGACTCTTTGACTCCGCCACTCTCTTTGTTTATCTACTTCCTCTTCCCTTTCCCTCAGGCAAGCCAGACTAAGCTCGTGTTATGTTGCCCCAACCAGTTCCCCCTCAGACATTCCCTTTACCCCAGCCTGGCTTTCTCTGCCATGTTTCTTGTGATTACTGTAGTAATGCCTGCATAGGACACCTCCAGGTAATCTGGAGGTGAATATAGCAGGTGTGCGCTTTCTTGAGCCATAAGAAACACCTGGTTCCCATAGATTACATGTATGCATTGTTCATTGTGAATGTTTCTTTCATACTGTGTTGACTATTGACTGAGGGGCTGGTCTTTGCTTTAGAGCCAGTGTACCTGCAATGAAGTAAAGAAAAATGAAGGCCAGACACTTGCCAGTAAGACATCAAACAACATACAAATCTGAACATGTTCTGACTGTGAAGCTGCTATGTATGTTTAATGGTCTACATTTATGTGAGTCATTTATTGCTTCATGATTTGCCTTGGATTTCTGAACATTACATTTATTTTTGAATATATTTAAGGGGTATATCTTCTTTCACTGATCAGAAAACACAAATCTTACATTAAAATACTTTTCTCCATGTAATGACGTTGTAACAAAAATGTCCTTGAGAGATAAAAGAAACAAAGATGTACATTTATATTATCAATGCTTTAGGCTATAGCAATAATAAATGTGTTGGCATTGGAAAAGCTGTGGTCTCGGTTCTATGGTCACCGAGAACTTTATTTCCTGAAGGTTTAGAATAATTTAGTAACCAAACATATAACCAGACACCTGGAATGCAGTTCTGAATAAATGCATCGGTGTTAAACTGCTCACTGACAGCAACAATGAAGCTTAGCAAAGGAGCTCGAAGCTAGAATTATTTGTGTTACCACCACACACAACTGAAAAAGGGATAGACATATGTTTGATATTTGCATGAATCTGGTTGTCCAAATGAACCAATGAAATAGCAAAATATACTTTAATAGAGGCCCTAGATGTTGATAGCCATGGTGAATCAGGCAGCCGAAAGACAGCTGCAGGGGAAAGGAGAGAGGACTGGAGAGATAATGCAACTGATACCGTGCAGATAATAAAAGATGAGGCAAAGGTAAGAGACAGACAGTGATAGCACAACATGTTTGACAGTAAGGCTCCATAGAGCTGAGGGAATCAGCAGAGTTAAGGATTATCGCTCTGACAACACCTTTCACAATTTACAACGTAATATGATCCACTGTTAATATAAAAAATATTGATTTGTGCAGCTTTAACCAGTCAATGTCCACCTGCTACTGATAACAGAGATAGAACATATTGGGTCCAGCCCTGATTATGGCAGTCCATTACCAGCTCTTCGTAATTGGTCTTCTTCATCTCGTGGGCCTCAGCCAGACTATCTTTCCACGGTACTGACAGTTCCAACAAGATAATGCTGTTGTTACCTGCAGAGAACAGGAGGATGTCTGGCCTCAGGGTGGTCGTGACGATGTGCAGTGCAAACTTCAGCTGTTTCAACAGGTCCTGGGAAAGCTGCCAATCCTGTGGAGTGCACAGATTACCAGACGGATTGATGGCTCCAACAGAGCAGCTAGCAACTTTTTGGCAAATATGTGTTCTCATTCATAACACTCCGTTCGATGTCTCACTATGGGATGCGCCTCATCGCGGAGCAAACAGAAGCATCAATCTCAATTACGCCAATCCTGATTGGCGGGTGATCTCGACGTCATCGTCAGGGAATCCACCCCCTATAAGTAGCTTGCGCCACGACGCATGCGTCATTCAAACACCTCTTCTCACTTCAGAGCACATCTCTATATCGGTAGCCGGGCTAGCTTCACTGTCCACAGACGGAATCAAGCTATCCAAGCTAAATTCGGTCGACGGACGCTCGCGGGCTACCTTTATATATTCTTCGAAGAGAAGATTGTCGGTACTAACATACCAGTTAGTGCCACATTCGACCTCACCCCTTTTTCCTTTTTCTCCGGAAATCGAAAAGGTAACACTCTGCTCTGCGGCTGCGGGTTGAAGATGTCGGACACAGACGCACACCAAGTCTGCTCGTCCTGCCTCGGGCTGCAACATGCCCAGGAGGCTATCGACAACCCCGGCTCATGCGGGCATTGTGCCCGCCTCGCCCGAAAGAGCCCCCGCCGAGTCAGGACCCCCTCACGTACACTGATGCGCCGGATGGCTATCAGGACACGAGGGCGTCCTCCGCTAAGATTGAACCCCGCACTGTGTCGGTCTGGGGCTCATCAACAGCGGCAGCTGCAAAACCAGAGTTCCGCCCTGTGTCAGGCTGGAACTCGGTAGCGGCTAGAGACGTGAGATTGGGACCCCACGCTACACCAAGCTGGGGCTCCCGGCTGGACCTCACCATGGCCGCACGGATGATATCCTGGAGTCAGAATGCGTGGAGAACGAAGAGGGTGCCTCTGAGTTCCCACTCTCTGACTCGGATGAGCAGGAAGAGGATATCTTCACGCCATCAGCTCCAGCTGCAATGCTGGGAGCGATGGCTGCTCCCCCGGGCGATAGCACACCAGGTTCGCCCTGTCTGAGCGTGGACCTGCAGGCCGTGTGTCAACGTGCCGCGTCCAGGCTAGACATCCCATGGCCTGAAATGGCCAAGGAGACCTCTAGGTCCCGCTACGAGTGGAAGCTACCCCAAGCAGCGAGGACAAAGAGGCAACTCCTTCCAGTCTTCCCGGAGTTGCTGTACGAGGTGTCGGTCTCCTGGAGAGACCGTCCCTTCAGCAATAAGGTTCCGGATGCCTCCTCACGTAACTGGGGAGAAAACCTCCCTAACCTCCACTGCTCAGGGTGCCTCCTCACTGGACTGTGACGGTATGGAGAGGCTCGGCCTGCTCCGCATACCGCCGATGAAACCGCTGGTGGCAGCTCACCTCCTCCCGAGGATGGCGACTACACCGAGCAGGGACCCCACGCTACCGGTGAAGGCGGACCGATTACAGTCCACGCTGGCTGATCGGGCCTACAAAGCCGCAGCGTTGTCCGCCAGGGCCCTCAACATCTCCTCGCTGCTAACTGCCTACCAGGCAGAGCTCTGCGGGGATCTGGCGAGCGGGTCTGGGCCGGCCTTATGGGACGAGATCGCAGCGGTAACGGACATTTGCCTCCGGGTACAGCGCTGCGCGGTCCAGGCCACGGGCAAGACTATGGGCATAATGGTGGTGCAGGAGAGAGCCAGGTGGCTCGACCTGACCAACCTCCCAGACCGGGAAAAGGAGGATGTATTGGACATGCCTATCGTTCCCGAGGGCATTTTCGGCTCTGCTCTGGTCTCACTACAGCGGAGACGTGAGTCAAAAAGGAGAGAAGACGAGGCCCTCCACCTCTGTCTCCCTCGAAGGGTCCAGCCGCCACCTACAATGGTCTCACGGCAGCCCCCCGCCCAAAATGCCTCTCACCCTGCCCGGTTTGACATACCGAGGCAGCAGAGGCCACAGCCCGAGTGCTATGAAGCCTCCACCATCACGTGCAAACGCAGTGACGGCTGAGGTTGTAAAAACACCACCGTCACACGCATGCGCAGTGTCGGTGGGAATTGTCGAAATAAGGTACCACTGTGCTCAGACACTAGAGGACCCCAATGACACGACAAAATTGAGACTCTGAGGATGAGAGACATGTCATCTCCGCTGACTCTAAGGAGAAATCAGTGGAAGATGTTCACAATGTCTGCTGGGGATTTTCTCAAGACAGTAACACAAGGCTACGGTCTCCGACCCACTGTCACCCCCCCCTCCTCCCTCGCTCTCGGGCATTCTGTACTCACAGGCCCGGAGAGAGTCAGTCCGTTTTCTGAGAGAAAAGATTCTCTCGCCTCTAGAAAACAAGGCTATGTCTGTGATACCCGTCGAACAAAATCAGAGCGGCTTTCATTCCAAGTATTTCCCCGTTTCCAAACGGAGAGGGAACGGAATTCGGCCAATATTAAGATTGTTGAGCTCCAAGCAGATATCTTAAAGGATACAGCTTCGGAATGCTCACTCACACATCTTTGATATGTCTCGTGCGACAAGAAAGACGACTGGCTCACATCAGTCGACCTGGGAGATGCATGTTTCCACATTCCAGCATATTACCCACACAGGGAATATCTGTGATTTACATCTCAGGGTGTCCCTTACAAGTGCGGATTACTTCTCTTCGGTCTGTTCTCAGTCCAAGAGGGTCTGTACGATGTACGGGAGCCGCGATAACCCCGTTAAAAAACGACAGGGCGTTCGCCTGGCAACCTACCTGTACGACTGGTTGCTTCTCGCACAGTCAGAACAGGGGGCTATTACACGGACAGATGTCCCCGTAATACACCTGCTCGACCTGACTTTCATCGTAAACACAGAAGAGAGCATGTTGTCCCCAGCCCAGACTGTACTTCACCTGGGGGAGTTTCAGCACTGGACAGCTGCCCTCAGACTATGAGATGCGTAAAATGGCACTGCGCCGCCGGCTGCACCCGACTTTAACTAGTACGGGGCATGCCTATGGGTGCTGTCTTATCGCAAAGGGTGATCACCACAGACGCATGTCTGACGGGCTGGAGAGGTATTTACAAAAGTCCACCTGTGAGGGGGTTTCTGGAAAAACAGGAACCTCCAACGGTTGCATGTAAATTACCTCGAGTTTTAGCGGTGTTCCCCACCCTAAAACGCCGTATGCCTTCTCTCAGAGGACACTATGTCCTCGTGAGGATGGATAATACAACAATATCGTATGTAAACCATTAGGGAGGTTTTCTCCCCAGTTACATGCTGGCACGCAAACTGATCTTGTGGTGCTGCGGTCGCCTCCTCTCCTCGAGAGTGAGACATGCACCAGTTGTGACGAACCTCGGGACAGCCCTGCTGCCCAGAGGCGTATCACCATATGCAGACTGGACTTCACATCAAATGGTTGTGAGTCAGCTGTGGGTGTGTCGCGGCTCAGCCGCGATAGATCTGTTCGCATTAAAAAGATAATGCTCATTATCAGCTGTTCTTTCAATGCGCGGTCTAAAACCCACCGTTGGGCGTAGGCGTACTCGCGCACGTTTTACCTCCGGTTCCCCCGTGGGCATTCCCACCCCTGGCTCTGAGAACCCATCTCTGACCAGAGTGAGAGAACAGCACCACGCATTGATCCTGATAGTTCCGCACTGACCTGTAATGTACTGGCAGGCGGGGATTTATCAGTGGCTGTGCGGTCAGCCGTGACAGCCCCCCCCCCCCAGGGACATTCTGTCCGAGGCGGGGGGGACAATGTTTTCGCCCACACCCGGGGTGTCTCGTCCTATGGACCTGACCCGTAGGTTGTGCAATCTGAATACAGTGAGTCTCCCGAGGGGCGATGAGCACTGCTCAGAGTGCGAAGGTTTCCTCCACTGTGTCTCGTTATGACAGAAAGTGGAAGGTGGGGAGGAATGATGTCCTTAAAAGAGGACACACCTCTTTTCAATGTCCTGGTGGAGTGATTCTATAATTTCCACAGGACCTAATTGGAAGCACAGGGTTTTCCAGGTCACTAGTGTCCTTATGGGACTTGACAGTGGTTTCAGATGGGCTCGCTCGTACCCCATTTAAACCTCTGGAAGAAGCTGACATGAAGCACCTGTCACTGAAGACAGTGCAGTTACTGGCCCTGGCATCCGCCAAGCGAGTCAGTGACTTCATGTGCTATCTGTGCATCCTTCACGCGCCTAGTTTGCCCCAGGGCAAACTAGAGTGTTGCTAAGGCCCAATCCTACCTTTATCCTAAGGTGGTTGGTTCAGATACCCCAATTGACATTGAGGCAATTTTTTCTTCACCGCTGTCCCCCCCCGGGGAACAGCAGTTGAATTTGCTATGTCTAGCCCGTGCTTATGCACTTATGTGGACAGATCAAAGGAGTTTTGTGTCATAATGACCAACTCTTTGTGTCCTGGGCGGACCCTTACAGGGATAGGCCCGTTACTAGGCAACGGTTCTCCCACCGAATGGTGGAGGCCATTGCTTTCGTCTATACGAGTCAGAAATTGCGGGCACCTTCGGGGTGCGTGCTCTTTAGACTCGGGGTATGGTTACACCCTGAGTTGTTTGCTCAAGGGTGTTTTCCTTCCATGACATTCGTGCAACGACGGGCTGGTCCTCGCCGCTCACTTTTGTCCGCCTTTACAGGCTAGACGTTTCTGCTCCCAGTATGGCCCGAGCGGTGCTGGGCGCCCTGCTGAGTCAGAGCTCTACCCGTCAATACGGGAGTTACGATTTCCCATAGTGAGACATCGAACGGAGTGTTATGAATGAGAACTATAGGTTACTTACGTAACCCCAGTTCTCAGAGTAACATGAAGTGAGATGTCTCACCAGACGGCCCTCCTTGCTATGGTGAAGCGAGAAGAGGTGCTTATTTTGAATGACGCATGCGTCGTGGCGCAAGCTACTTATAGGGGGTGGATTCCCTGACGATGACGTCGAGATCACCCTCCAATCAGGATTGGCGTAAATGAGATTGATGCTTCTGTTTGCTCCGCGATGAGGCGCATCCCATAGTGAGACATCTCACTTCATGTTACTCTGAGAACTGGGGATACGTAAGTAACCACGTTTTCATGTCTTTTGTGGATTTTTCACAATAGGTTACCTTTAAATCCAATCTGATTATTTTGCCAAATTTAAAGTTTTCCATGTATTTCGACCTGGATATGGCCATACAAGAAAAAGTCAGGGGAGTGACTTTCTTGTCAAACCGTCTTTTAAATGCGATATGCTGTTTTCACTGGATAAGGGAAAACTTTTCCCTGCTTATAGTGCTAGATGAAAGTAAAGGGAGCAACACAGTTATTATGTTTACTCACCTGGGGAGCCTGGATATATCTACCTAATCTGATTTGTTGTTGAGACATTTAATAAGAAATCTTAAAAAAATGCCTTTTTCCTTCAGGTTGCTTCTCTGCTCTCTAGTCAGCAGTTCACCAACCACCACCAAACAGCAGTACGACTGTCCTACCCCCAAACATCTCCATTGACAACATCAGACTGGAAAATGTGGACCACTTCCCATACCTTGGCAGCCTCCTATCATCAAAAGCTGTTATTGATGATGAAATACACCATCGCCTCAGCTGTGCCAGTGGGGCTTTCTCAAGGCTAAGGAAGAGAGTCTTTGAGAACCGTGACCTCCAAGCAAAGACCAAAATCTTGGTCTATAAAGCTGTGGTGCTCCCCACTCTTCTGTATGGATCAGAAGCCTGGACCACATACAGCAGGCACTTAAAGGCACTTGAGGCATACCATCAGAGATCCCTCCGAAAAATCCTCAGGATTAGCTGGGAGGATCGGCGCACTAACACCAGCGTCCTGGAGGAGGCTGACATTCCCACCATCACTGCCACCATTGCCCAAAACCAGCTCAGATGGACTGGCCATGTTATCCGCATGCCTGACTCTCGCCTCCCAAAACAAGTCCTTTATTCCCAGCTTGTTAAAGGGAAACGGGCCCCTGGAGGCCAAAAGAAGAGGTACAAAGATAACTTAAAAACAAACCTAAAGAAGTGCCACATAGACCTAAAAGCTTGGGAAGACATGGCAACTGAAAGGGCGACCTGGAGAAACCTTGTCCGTGAGGGTGCTGCACTATATAATGATGACCTCTGCCATGCTGCACAAGACAAGCGCAGACTCAGGAAGGAGAGAGCAACCACCAAACAGGTCCAACCCAAACCCTCCACCACTACATTCCCATGTCCACATTGCACAAGAATAATCGGGTCCAGAATCGACCTCTATGCCCACCTGAAGACCCACAAGGACCAAGAAGGAGGACAGTCATACTCGACTACGAGTGACCGCCGATGATGGGAGTCAGCAGTACACAAATCACATGAATGCACACACACAAACACATATTATCAGTTTGGCCAGCAGTCGACTCTTATGAAAGGCTGATCAGAAAAGTGACACTGCTCCCTGGCTCCCTTTTGATATAGCCAAACCCAACCAATCAGATATCCTTAAAACATGTTCATTTGATGTGGAATTATAGTTGGTTGTATCGACCAAAGACAAAAAAACAAAATGTAATTTTTTTATTCAGGGTTAGTGGAGAATACTTGCAATAATATGAGCAAGCGGATCGAATGTATAGGTCAATGACTTCTGGGTCATGCTAAGAACTTGCCAACACTGGCTAACATCACCAGACATTCTCTAGAACTGTGTCACTATCATTAATAAACATGTAGTAATAAATGATATGCCTTAAGTCTGGAGTTTTTTCTGAACTGATTTGTTGTTTGAGTCATGTCACCCAAACTTCACTTGGGTCTTGATGTTAGCTACTTGTTTCTCTTCTTCATTTCCCTTCTAATGATAACACAAGTCACCCTAACCCAACTTATATTCAACCAACTTTCCAGAAACAGAGTATATTTCCTCTTTACCAAAGTATTCGTCCTATCATAGATAGTTTCATGCTTACACAATGAGGCTCTTGAAAACCCTGAATAAAAACACCTGGCTCTAGTAAATGCAATTAAAAGCTTTAACCCTGATCACTTGGATATATATTACTGCCAAAGTAAAGTATGAATGTTAAGGCAATTATGTTAAACTCTTAAAATGGGAAGAAATAGCCTTTGCTGAAGACCATGTGTTGATTCAGATGACCCACATTTATAATTACATGAGCATTGAGCAGGCTCATTTCATGACACTGTTCTCTCTGCTGCTTTAATAGCACAAACATTCATATTTTAGCTGCTGCTGCTGCTGCTGGAGTGAGCAGATCATTTGATAACCGATGAGAGCTTTTCGAAAGCAAAGGATACGCTCCTCATATTTGCCTGAATTGAAGTTGGCTGTAAATTCCGAGCTGCCACAGTTCCTATTAAAATATATCTGATGGCATTCACAGCATCAGTATTACTTTCACAGCTAATCTGCCACACTGATAAGGTGAGGAAGTGACTGTCTAACAGACAGAGAGCAAGTGGGAGGACACTAACAGACTCTCTATTTAATCAATGATCTGTGCTATCTCAGCCTTCTCATTCAAACAGCTGCTGTCTTGCCGCCAACAAAAATCTGATATATTTGCATAAACACCTTATCATTTAATTACAGCTGAGAGTTCTCCAATCATGCCCTGAGATTATGTTTTTGTAGAGGCCTCAGTGACTAAAATGATTAAAAGCTTTGAAAGGACTGTATAGATATTGTATATAATAAATAACAGTATATTGGAAAACACTGAAATGTGAGTATTAAGTAAAATTATGTTTTTTATCTAATCTTAAACATTCAAACTCGAGAAACCGCAGTATCTTATTTTTATATAAGTTATTGCTTTCATTTTACCCAACGCAGCTGTCTACACAGCTGTATAATAGCTTACACTTCCCAGTCAACCCAGTGTTAATTAAATTAACGAGAATTCTGGGTAAATATGTAGTGTGTCTACATTCTTCTCTTTCTTGACTTGACAAGAATGCAGCAATGCCATTAAAAACTAAATTAATATCAATATCTTGGGACGTCGTAATAATAATGCATTGACAAAAGTATGTATTAAAATAAAAACGTTATAAAGATCAGTACGTCTCGTTCAGTTCGCACTCCAAACAATGCAGTTTTTCAACTGCATGGTATGGCCTTGCTCTAATCATCTCAACTCACTTTTGGATCCAGGCACATTACTCTTTTTTGTTTTAGGCAGGATTCTAAGCTTATTGTCAGAGCTATCCAGCAAAAAAAATCTCTGTGAATACTTTAATCCGTCACCAAATAGAGGAATGTCTGACTGCATTTTGTCAATCTTACGTGGCCTGCCATTTATTTTATAATCTGTTGAGTGAATGAGAATATTGTGTGTGCATTTGCAGGGCCGGCCCTTGGCATAGGCAGTACAGGCGAATGCTAAGGGCGCATCAATCAATGGGGGGCGCCGAAAATTGAAAAGAAAAAAAAAATGTAGAAATTTAAAAATATATATATTTCCCGATTTTGGATCAACAAAGTACATCTTATTAACTTATACTAACAGAACTACGCCTATATTGCGTACAGCGTCCATAAACTATGGCGCACCCCCCCCAAATCAAGTTGAACCGCCCCAGCCCCAGTAAAAACCAGAGGTTTATGTGAAATAGTTCTTTTTTTGAAATAATGGTTTTAGTGTGCAATTATAGGTTTTAATTTAATATAAATCAAACTCCCAAAAAACGTATAAAGCTTTTATTAACATTGGAATTTACTGTGTAAGCGGCCGCGGGGGGGACAGCTTTAGAGAGCTCTCTCCTGAAAGACTGAGAGGCTCTGATAACCTCAGCTCAGTGAGGTAAAGGCACACCTTTATATGATCATTATAGTTATACAAAAATAAGAGAATATATTTTCATCTATTCTCTTATAGTATAAAATACTATATGACAGTAACAAAAAGTTGTTATTAATAAACAAGAATACAGTTTAAAACGGGAGTGATTTGTAAAATATCCATAAAGAAAAAGAAATCTGCTTACAGTTCTGTTTCATATGGGTGTTGAGAGATGTATCCATACATAGATCTCTTAATTTTGCTCTCAAAGTGCACCAGATTGATGCTTTTAACTTCAATATTAAAAAAAATCTCATGTTCTATCTTTCTGTTTTGGTAGTCATGCCACAACCGTGCATGCATGTGCGAGTCATAGTGAGTGTCTGCATTTTGGGGGGGTGGGGGCAGCAAATTGGTCAGGGCCGGCCCTGTGCATTTGTAAGGAGCTTGGCAGGTTTGTACAGGATGTCCCATGCTGGGGTAGTGATACAATTCCATCTTAAATTGTCTCTTTAACAGTGGCATATTTGATGACATTGAAGTACTAGAATGTTTTGGGTGTAGCAACATGGTATGAATGCAGTCATTGTAAGTCGCTCTGGAAACAGTATTGCTCTGCTGTTTTGATAAGCTCTGCTCACATGTGTTAAAAGTTATCTGTCAAGAGTATTTTATGTTTTAGAAATGTTAACATTAGACAGGATTCCGGGGCCTTGAAAAACGTAACAGTACACGGATAACTTTATGCCATATTCCATAGTTTTTTTAACAATATTTACAAGTGGAAAAAAACGCGCTGTATGGATATTTGTTGGCAACTTAAAGAACTTGGCTAAGATTTTGATAAAAGATTGTCGTGTTGGACTAATATGGGTCAAAACAATGGTAACTTGAGACCAACCATGTTAACCTGATCCATATTTTTATATCTAAACTAACGAAAGGGCTTTGTTTATCTCAAACCTAGCTACATGTGGGACAGGTGATGTGGATCCTGGTCTCTGGTATCGAAATCATATATTTTGTACGCCCACAAACAACCTCTCTGCTACCTGCCTATGAATTCTATATGGTACAAGGATGAAGCACTATGGGCTAAAATAAACTTCTGCCAATGAACATACTCCATTCAGCTACTACAATAACTACTAAGCTAACTACAGTAACATAATGGCAAAAACATGTTGTATGCTAACATAATTTCAGTACACATGGTTTAACTATGACACAAAGCAACTATTGAGGCTTTATACCCACTTGCAAAAGTAGCCCACTTAAGTATGAGGCTGTGAGCTCTTTCAAAACACTTGTGAGTACCTGGCATTATGGCATAAAGCATCTGAGAGAGGAAGGCAGTAGCTTATGTTGTACATGTAGTAGATGTACATCCTATCTCACTTAATGCCAGTTATACAGTATACGTTGCAGACATCACAGATGTGGAGATATCCGATAACACTTTTTTTGTGTCGTCAGCCATCTGCATGTCATTGAATATAAAGAGAAATATAATGATACTGGATTCCTGCCAGCTACAAAAACTGAGTGCCTTTTCATGTGTGCAGACAACTTGGAGGACTTGAGATCTCAAAATATGATGATGTCCTTTTCCCGCATCTCTGATGATGACTGGGCGGGACTCTATCTTATCTTTTAAAATCCAACAGTAAGTATCCCGTCGTGTCACAGAGGCTGATGTTGATGAAGAGGAGTAATCTGTAACAGATGATAAAACATGTGTTCATATTTTAAAACGGCGAAGAAATGTGTGTTTATTTATGAATCTGCGGGACAACATGTGTTTGATGTATCATTGAT
>CALSBZ010038418.1:0-10634 GCA_943591055.1 Gobionotothen gibberifrons | reverse complement strand
TACACCTGAGGGGCATTGTGGCGAGCATTAACAACTCAAAGCAGGTACAATGTTGTAACAAATGCAGATGGAAACAATACTCAACAGAGATACTAAAAGGAATTTTTATGTTTTCAGAGGTCAACCAAGTGCACGTCCCGGGTGTTATCAATGCACTCAATGACGGGGATGATACCTCTGTGTTGGTGCCTGCTGATGAGGCAGAACAGCAGCTTGAGGCAAAGGCTGTCTATGCTAAGAAACAAGCACCCACATGTTGCAAACTAACATGTGCACTAACACTAAACATGTGCAAGGCACATCTACCCTCCCTAAAGCGAAACCTGGAGCTCGGAGGTCATGTGGGGGTTCGACAGTCTTCCGGATCTTGTCTGTGCAGCCATAAACCCACCCATGCCCAGTTTGAGAGGTATCTTGGGAAAAGAAATGGGTGTGATATATTCAACATTAATATAAAAAATGTGTATTTTTGCTACCTGAAGCCCAAATAATCTTGGTATTTCGATTGTGCTGGCAACGGTCTAGTCAATGTGTTGTTAAATATGTTTGATCTACTCTGACCAATACTTCACAGCTGCCAAACTGAAATGGTTCTCCAGGAAGGTGACAACAGCTGTGGTGTCTATGCTCAGAAACAAGCACCCACATGTTGCAAACTAACATGTGTGCACTAACACCAAACATGTGCAAGGCACATCTACCCTCCCTACACCCAGCACAGACCCACTGCAGGCCAGGGTGGCAGGGAGGCAGGGAAATTGAAAAAAAACAAAACTGAAATCTAACATGGTTGTTGACTCAATCCTTCTTGGAAATGTGGAGAATAACATGCTTAATGGAATCAGCAATGCAACAGGTATGGCCTCTATTGAAGTTGATGCTAAGATTTCAAGAGCTCCGTTTCTTTTTTTTTGAGATTTTAGATGTTGTCGTCTTGTCTTCCAGTGGAGAATGAAAACCATTGTGATTTTGTGAATGAGAGATGCTGCGGCGTGTGAACATGGAGGATCTGCGAGAGCAAACACAAGCTCGACACTATGAGCTCTACCGACGCTGCAAGCTGGAAGAGATGGGCTTCAAGGACACCGGCCCGGACAGCCAGTCGTTCAGGTGAAATGTAGGCTAGCAGGGATGTAATGCATCTGGGCAACTTCAGTGGAGCTGCCAAAAAACCCTGCTCTCTTCTGATGTTAAAACTGGGCTGAACGATTTAAAAACAGCACATTAAAATCTGTGTTTCTATGATTTGGGATGGGATGAGATTTGTTCCTTTTTAACCTCCAACTGAAAAAGAAAAATGCAAAGCTTTATGCATATTCTTTCACTCTAGTTTTACTATTTATTTACTAAGTCTGGGAAATCAAGCCCATTTTCTTAAATACTTAACCTATGTACAATTTTAAGGAACTTACTTCTTCCTTGAGAGCTACAGTTACTACTGTAGTTATTTTCAGATTACTAATCTTCATACCATTTCTGCCTTGTGGAAACAATGTTTCTCCAAATGTGGGGATTTTTGATTGAAATGTTTCTGGTAAACTGAAGGATGAAAGGGTTTTTCTGAACCGTAGCCACAGACAGCAGTAAAATTTAAATCTGAAAACCTCATATAAATGGTCAAACACTGACAGGGAACCTTTTTCTGCAGAATGAGTACTGCTTGTTTTGATACTTTAATCACATTTGACTGAATACTTACATACTTACACTTCATTTAGGTTATGAATGCAGGAATTTGGAATTGTAGTGATGTATTTCCAGTGTTGTATTATTACTTTCATATACTGTAATTAACAATTGTTTTTTTACAGATACATATTTTTGGTCTCTTTAAGCTTTTAGTGAGTAGCACATTTCAAACTAGTGATTCACTAGTTCAGATGCTATAATGGTCATGTATTTTAGAGTAAGTGGAAAAGTCAAATTTAGTCTAATGTTATTGGCATAATGTTTTGTTATTTCAGGCTATTGTTTTGTGATAAGCAAGTTAAAATATTTTAAGTTTACGTATTTATTTAACAGAATTGTGATCAGTAATGCGTGGCTATTCCAATTGTTTTTATATTGAGTGAATACTAAGTTCTACATGACCCATTTTTGTGATGCATTAATCCTAACCTAGTAAATATTAATTTAATAACTAAGATACCTTTATTAACTGCTGCAGCAACCAGCTTCTGGATACATTATATCATACCTTTCAAATAAGGCATTCTAGTGTCCTTACATTTATTTTTCTGATTTTCAGCTTTCAGGAAACATACGAAGCAAAGAGGAAGGAATTCCTCGTAGATCTGCAGCGCAAAGAGGAGGAAATGACACAGATGTTTGTGAGTAAAGTGAAGGAGACAGAAGCAGAGCTGAAAGAGAAGGAAAAAGAGGTGAGGATTGACATGATAAAATAACTGCTCACAAAAAATATACAACATTTGGTTGGTCTCACTTTTTGCCTTGTGCCATCACCATCACCATCTTTAGCTTCATGAGAGATTCGAGCAGCTCAAGCGGATGCACCAGGATGAAAAGAAGAATCTGGAGGAGGAGATGCACGCCTTCAACAGAAGAAAGGTGGCTGCTGAGACACTGATGGGACAGGCTCTCCAAGGCTGCTCACAACCATTCAAGAAGGATAAGGACAAGAAGAAGTAAGTCTGCTTGTCTCTATGTATTTGATTTGATTTGATTCATGGTTCTTTATTTACACAATGATTGCAAAGAGCCGTAATCATTTCTGCAGGTGGAAACATTATCATGTCAGCATCAATTGCATACGCTCAAAAGTTACACAGCTTCTGACTTCTTATTCTGGATAATATTGTTTATGTGTCATTACATATTTAGTGTGTTGTGGTCCTAGTGTGATTCAATTACAATATTTTCTTTCTCTCTTCATAGGATATGTTGGGAAAGGTGGCTGGACGCTGGTCTTAGTGCCACACACACACACACACACACACACACACACACACACACACACACACCACACTCCCTTGTGGCTGGTGTTAGTGCCCCACACAACTGTTTTTCCCACCTATGACCAGGGGCCTCATGTATAACGCTGTGCGTAGGATTCACGTGGGAAGGTTGCTTACGTAGTAGAAATCTGAAAAATAGGTACATACATTTCCCGACATTTTCCGATTCACCAAACGTTGCGTACCGGCGAGGAAAGTGCGTACTGCACATGTGGGTGCTTGTTTCTTAGCATAGACAGCCTTTGCCTCAAGCTTCATTGAAAACCAGCTTCATTTTATGGGCTTCCCCTAATACCAACGACTTAAGCTTTGACCCTGCAACACGTATGCCAGTCATTCCTCTTCAAAGCTCATCTCACCCTGGCCTGCAGTGGGTCTGTGCTGGGTGTAGGGAGCGTAGATCTACCTTTCGTGTCTGTTCCTCATGACGTAGTGATTGTGATAACCCCTTAAAACATGCATTAGTTTGCAATCCCGGGAAATTGGGCGGATATGACGTATATATATTTTTCTCCGTAATGTTGTTTCCATAGCAACGATCACAGCCACTGCTCCGAGACTTTGCACACGGTTTTCACAAACATTTTCACATGCTAGGAGTATGGGAGTACTTCCATTAACTTCGTATTGATCTGTAGATGTGATTTGGTGTGTCGTGTGTCCCCCAACTCTTCTCCAAAGTTCAGATATTTAATAAAATACTCAGGGGAGTTTCCTGAATTTTCATGCCCAAAGCCCAGCACTATGCCCTGGGTAAATTAAGAGGCTGATCTCGGGCACTTTTCTCCACTTTCCCTGGTGCTAGAAACTCAAGTCAGGCATCCCTGGAATTGTCTCAGAGAGTAGATGATCAGTGGGGCCTTGTTTTTACTGAAACATGATGTTTCGATGTATATTCCCATTGAAAATGCTAGCCGCAAAGCTAGCATATAGCAGCTAACCCTAACCCGCAGCCACTGCTCCGTTTAAGGCGAGACACCCCAGGTGAATAGGGTAATTTTTTTAACTTAAAGATATCACTTAGAAATTTATCCTGTTAATTACTTACAATAAGGCAGTTCATTTTTATATTACAAGTTTTCTGATATAGCATGTTTAAATATGCAAATGAGCCATTATCTCATTAAATATGCGCATATTTTAACACATTTCAGGAATCCAATTTTGAACATTGGATAAAGCCAGGTTCAAAATTCTTGTTTCATTTTGTAGTCATATTAGAAACTTAGGCTTTTACAGAAGGGATTTTGGATATCTCTTTTTATCACTCCATAAATCAGAAAATACTGTCAACAGCCCTAAAATATCAATTTTCGCCATGTTTTTAGGTATAAATGTTATATAATTCAGGCTATGAATGATATATGAACAAACCCTTCTGTAAAAGCCTTCATAATATTGATAGGAATATAACTGGAAGGTTTGGTGTATGTAAGTGCTACTGAAGTGGAAATTTCGAACTCAGAGTAGGAGAAAAACCTCATTTTGAGAAAACGACCTTTAAAGATATGTGTTGTCAAATTCAAAACATTTTTTATTGGAAGACACTATTTACAGACACAATATCTAATCTAATACTTACCAACAACAATATAGAACATATAAAACACAATAAACCTGAAAACTGAGTAACACAGTATATGACCTGATGAACAAAACCACAGTAACACAAACACACTGCGACCACAGTAACACACACACTGCCACCAGAATAACTGCCACCCTAGATGTATGTCCATCTGTCCTACATAACACAGCCTAGTCCATGCCTGCTCCATAAGTAGGCCCCTCCTGCATCTCCTGCTGATGTCTTTTGACTTTTTTTGCTGTGCTTAGACTCTTGCGCCTATATTTTAAACTGGCAGATGTAACAGCCTCAGCTTTTGAAATTCTAAGCAAATCATTTTCTCTCATTGCGCTGACAGTAACAGCTGTGCTCTGGAGCCACAACTTCTCCATAACAGCCAGCATGGCAGAGGCACCTTCATTAAAGGTAGAGATGGCCATACTTGCAGCTGCCTCAACCCTGCTTTTCCCCACAAAGACTGTTTTTGGACACCGCGCCCATATCACTGAGTTGAGGCACTCGTTGGCATTTTGAGTACCTCCATGCTGCATTCTCTGTAGCAGGCTGTCACTTGACATGCGGTGGTACACAGGGATAAGCTTCTGCCCCACCTCTCGCTTTAAAAAGTTTGCAGCATGTAGTTTGTGGCTACCAGGTGTTTCCCCATTATCCTCTGCTTTCCTATACCAACACCAGGAGGGATTGCACCTGGTGTGTAAGGGGCTGTCATCTGTAGACATGCTGTGGAGGAGACCTGCCCATATTTCGGCCTTCATCTGGTCAATTGAACCCTGGTTGTTCAGAATTGCCCCCCTGTAATAATTTTGCAAAGTTTTGCATTTCTTTGCAGTCAGCTTCCCTACACCCTTCCCTCCTAACTTTCCCTGTGAACTCAGTTTTCTGAGTGCTGTACCCATTCGCTTGTGGGCATGATTGATGCACTCTAATTTCCCCACTTCATGCCCAGGGTATGGATTCAGTGCAACCACCTCCCTAAATGCTGCGCTATCCCCATCTGACAACATCTCAGTGTACCGCACCTGGTGGCGATTCACAGACCTGGCCCACATCCTCTTGGCTGACTCCTGCTCCATTGCCTTACTTGAACCTGCAAAGTTTCTTGCACAATCAATGTGTGCCTGTCGCCAACTGTCATACTCCTCCTCTGTAATCTTTTGCTCTTGCTTGGCATTTCCCTTTAGAGCACAAGCATGGCAATAGGATGATAGGATTTCATAGTCTATCACCAATCCAGTAAGGATGTCAATGCACACACCAATCCCATAATGGGATGTGAAGCCTCGCTTTTGCCATGTGCCATCAAATGACACGCTGATGTTTATCACTGCATCTGCATCCTCCCTCAGCAACTCTGCAACATCTGGGTCCACATCTGCATAAGCCTGCCTGACCTGCTCCCTTGTCCTGTGAAGTGACTCCAGGCCTCTCTCTATTTCTGCCACTAATTAGAGAAAAAAAGAATTCAACTTGAATGTCCTGATAAGTTATACTCTGTATTCAATAGTTCAAGTTTTCTTGGTCTCAATCCTGTTCTCATTCATAACATATAGTGAGACATCTCACTACATGTTACTCTGAGAACTGGGGTTACGTAAGTAACCTATAGTTTCTATACCTGTCACTCTCTTGTCATGCCTCTGATAGGTTTTGAGATGAAGTCCAGGAATTCCCAACACTTTGCTGATTTTCTTCAGAGCTGCATAGCCCAAGCCTAACTCGTGCGCTAAGAGCACCATTCGCACATTCACGTCAAAAGCAACATCCTTCCTAGTTTCGTCTTGAAGACGCGTAGATGTGTACACACTTTTGCGGTACCCGCCATCACACAGACTACACTCTAAAATTAAGCTGCTACAGAAACCATGGTTTTGGGGATCAATAATGACTTTGAGCCCTGTCCCTGCGCAATTTGGACAAATCAACCCACTGAGCAGTTCATTCAGCCGCGCTACATGAATTATCAGCCACTGCTGTGTGGCGCTATCTAAAACCTCCTGCTCGTTGGGTGACAGCTTACGCATTGACACACTCATTGAAGGTATTTCAGGTTCGGGGACATTTGTTTTGTGTTGTGCCTTGCCTCGTGCAAGGAACAATTGTTGTTGTCTTCTCTTTGTACGTTTATTCCGCGGTTGTTTTGCCATTTTGAGATTTAAATTTTCTGCGAAAAGCTAAACAAGGAAGTGTCATAGCACACCACGTGACGCATCTGAACGAATCACGTTGCCAGAAATTGACACCAGCCAATAAGATTTCGTTTTTTGGTCACAAGACCCATTTGTACTTTCACGATTGGTTGCTGATACAAAGGAAATGACCATATTTGGATCCGATGAGATTGTGCAGGAGAACCAGAGCTTTCCAGCGATACCTCTGATGACATGGTGCAAACAGCGGTCGCGGTACTTTATGTTACGTTAGAATGCTAACTTTTGGTGAATTTAGGAGAAATCTACAG
This sequence comes from Gobionotothen gibberifrons, assembly GCA_943591055.1. NCBI lineage: Eukaryota > Metazoa > Chordata > Actinopteri > Perciformes > Nototheniidae > Gobionotothen > Gobionotothen gibberifrons. The sequence continues at coordinate 3,613 of CALSBZ010038418.1, read as the reverse complement.
ACGCAAATAGACAAACTATAGTAAAATAAACACCTAAATGTGTATTTTCAACGTTTTCCTTTCAAAAGCCTGAAAGAAAACATGTTATTGAATCAAAATAGCACAAAATCTCAAAATTGACCAGTGCATGAAAAACTATGTTTTTGCCTGCCGTGTCTCGCCTTAAGTGTCTTAAATGAAGTGTAGTGTTAACTCCTGAAAAAACGGAGAAAAAACTAATATCTTCTACATATAATAACGGACAAAGTAAAGAATGAAGTGTAGGCTATGTTTAAATGTTCGGAATTTGACCGTGTATCATGGTCCTCTTGAGTTGCCGTACAGCCAATGGCGTACAGCCATTGCTCCGTTTTCATGTTTTTTTTACATGCTTTTCACAAACATTTTCACACGCTAGGAGTATAGGAATACGTCCATTCGGTTCGTCATGATCTAAAGATGTGATTTGCCCCGAGCACCCCTGGGTAAATTACCATACAGCCAATCAGAGTCATTGGAAGTGACGTCATTGGAAGCGACGGATATGCACCCGAGCCGATATGGTACCCCGAGCCGATATGGTACAGACACCGGCACTGCGAGAGGAAGCTGCAGCCTTTCTCTCCTCACTACCTTCTGTCTGATTCATTACCACACAATTTAATTAAAGTACCCATTTGAACCTTATGCCAGAGACTCCATTGTCTCTTACTTTCTAAGCTTCTCTCCTGGACGCGAGGACAAGGAATATCCTAATAGTGTCCACTGCCATTATTTTAAAACAGAATAGTTATTTAGTCAAACTCCGTAAATAAAATAGTTTACAAACCATTCCACATTGTTCAAGCGTTGTAGATCGAGAGGTATCTCACGATCGTCATCTCCACTGTCCGACTCGGAGTTCGTTTCATCCGATTCAGACTCAGACGCATATGGTTCGAATCTGTAGGGCATATAGCCAATATCGTCTACGATGTCATGACGATCACTTTCCGATCCTTCAGCCTCATATGAGCTCTCGGACACGTTCAAAATTAAACTGTCATCGCTGTCATCGCTTGCAGCTGTGTGCGCCAACGTGCATTTACATGCAGGTGCTGGGATCCGGAACGGTGCAGCTGGAGCTCTTGGCCCGCAATTACGTCACACGACATTTGGCCGGGATTTGAAGAATCCCAGAGAAGATCCAGAATATGGTCAACATTGAAGGGCAGATTAATGGTTATCAAATTACAAATATCCCAAATCAGTTCAGTAACGGTTTCAAGGGGACAATATTTACTAAAATTGATGGCTCTTTAATAGGTTGTTAAATGTTAAGAAGCCCTGAGACACAGTTTCGTGAATATTGTTGTGTTTTGCCCGCGGGGGTGGGGGCATGGGGTTTAACAGGTCAAAACATTACTTTCATAATAAGGGATCTAATTTCACGAGATGTCAAGGTTGCATTTTAATTGACAGCTTTTTATTTTTTTTAAAGACACATTGATAATATTTCCTGCGTATTTGTGTGTGTATATTCCTGTATTATGTGTTATTTAAATGAACTTTTATAACACCTAGCAAGAAGTGTACATTTTATTTTGTTTAACCCACCCACCTCTCCGCCTCTTCCAAGGAACGAGGGGACTGTGCGGCAGAGTTTCAGTTCGATTTTTTTTAGCCGGTCAACATGTCCGTTAAAGTTTAAATCTTCCGGACAAAATTATAAAAGCGCCGGTCAAAGGTCTTCTTTGTTATTCATTGAGCTTTAAAACAAATTAAAACTGCGGTCGCACTTGTGCGCGCAGTGATGAGCGGGCCCTCGCGTCCGTGCGCCTGTCGGCCCCCAGTCCTCCGAAATGAGCCGTTTGTCATCCCTCTAAATTGTTTACCTGACTTTGCGTTCCTTTGTTTCTGACCAGGAAATCTTAGGCATGTGCGCCAGTTGTGTTGGTACCATTTTTCCTGCATCAACCAGGTAGCGATATGTCGTAATGTGTGTGTTGTACATTGTGTAGGTGTGGTTGTGTGTCTGTGTCTGTGTCTGTGTGTGTGTGTGTGTGTGTGTGTGTTCGTGTGTCTGTTTGAGTGTTTGTGTGAGTGTTGATGTGCCGGGCAGACAGGCGGGTGTCAGAAGCTTAAGGTAGTATCTGACATATAAATGGGGTAAAATGGTACATTCTCCGTTATCTTACGAGCTCCCCGTTTGAGCGATCAATTATTCCTTCGCAATTTAGCATCACATTGGATATGGGCTGAACTTGTCCTGGATTGGAATTTTTCCGATCATTCCCCTGGGAGGAGTTTGCAGAAATGTCCTTAAAAAAAAATGGCCGACTTTCTCGGGGGCGGGGCTAATGGAAGGCAATTTGAAATATGTCTGCAATCATAAGAGCAATGTGTATACAGCGTTTAGTAAATATCGGGAAAACTATATCCGAGTAGTTTGGAGTAATTTGCGACATGTAAATCGTCAAAAATGGAAAAATCTCCGTTCGCTTACGAGGTCATCGTTTAAGCGATGAATTATTCCTTCGCAATTTAGCATCACATTGGATAGGGGCTGAACTTGTCCCGGATTGGAATTTTTTCGATCATTCCCCTAGGAGGAGTTCGCAAGAATGTGCTTAAAATGCATGAAAAACGCACATTTTTCAAAATGGCCGACTTCCTGGGGGGCGGGGCTAATAAAAGCAAATTTGAAATATGGCCGCAATCATAAGAGCAATGTGTATACAGCGTTTCGTGAATATCGGAAAAACTATATGCGAGTAGTGTGGAGTAATTTGGAGTAATTTGCGACATGAAAATCGTCAAAAATGGAACATTCTCCGTTCGCTTACGAGCTTATCGTTTGAGCGATCAATTATTCCTTCGCAATTTAGCATCACATTGGATAGGGGCTGAACTTGTGCCGGGTTGGAATTTTTCCGATCATTCCCCTAGGAGGAGTTCGCAAGAATGTTCTTAAAATGCATGAAAAACGCACATTTTTCTAAATGGCCGACTTCCTGGGGGGCGGGGCTAATTGAAGCAAATCAGAAATATGTCCGCAATTCCATGAGGAATGTCTGTGCCAAAAATCGTGAACTTCTGAGAAACTATATGTGACTACCACACAATAGGGGGCGCTAGTGAGCAGTTTTCTTGAAAAAGTACGATTTTTTTTTTTACATTCTCGAAAAGGTCGTGGGCTGTGACGTGTGTCCCAAGTTTTGTGTCCCAAGCTCATTTTATGCCATCGCAATAAAATAAAAATGTATAGGCCACGCCCACATTCTGCATTTGCGACGCTTTAAATCTTAGTTCGTAGTCACCCCCAGAGTATGTGTAAAAGAAAGAAAAGAAAATTCGTTCATCCGTTCTTGAGTTATAAATTGGTGGTGTTTTTGGCGCCCCCTATCGTTCAAAATGAAAGTACTTTGGTGTGCCTATTCCCCAAGACAGACTGAACCTATCCACCAAAATCTGTGGTGAATGGATACATTGTTGATGAGTTATGAGCGTTTCTTTTGAAGCCCCGCCTTTTTGCGAGTACATTTTGATTAATGGCGGAAATATTCATCGTCTGAACATGCTAATTTTGTACGGTAATGTGTTTGACCCTCCACCGATGCTGTATACGAAGTTTGGTGTTGAAAAACTGAAAATT
>CALSBZ010038413.1:36866-52387 GCA_943591055.1 Gobionotothen gibberifrons | reverse complement strand
CAACCGGGAGCGGGTGCGAGGACACAGCCTTCACCAGCTACCTGCTGAGCGGGATGAGTAGAGCGATGCTCCTACTCGCTGAACGCCCAAAAGAGGGGTGTAGGCGTCCTACACCCACGTTACCAGCCGAGGGAGCGGGAGCGAGAGCACTGCCTTCACCTAGCTGGAAACTCAGAATGGTAATACTAGCCTGCCGTCGTGTAGGCGGCCAGGTGCAGGGCAACCGGGAGCGGGTGCGAGGACACGGCCTTCACCAGCTACCTGCTGAGCGGGGAGAGTAGAGCGATGCTCCTACTCGCTGACGCCCAAAGAGGGATGTAGACGTCCTACACCCACGTTACCAGCAAAAGGGAGCGGGAGCGAGAGCACTGCCTTCACCTAGCTGGAATCAAAATAGCCTAAGAAGCTCCGTCGGGTGGCTTCGCCGGGCGGTTGCTGCTAACAATCGGGCAACACACTCCCCAGGAGCGGGGGTGAAAACACCGCCTTCACTGGTTGGGATTCTAAAGAAAACTCGCACGGGTAATCCCGGCCTAATCCGGCGTCAGCCAAGTGGCTGCGACAGTAAATTATGACACGGCCCAGCGCGGGCAACTCCTGGGAGAGGGAGCGGAAACGCTGCCTTCACCAGTTAAGAGAAAGCTAAGTAGGCTACGCAATGCTACTGCTAAATAATAACCAGTAACACAGCTAGAGCTGGGAACTCAAGGGTTAAATAATAGCTTGCCGAGAAACAAGTTTCGGCGAAGATAGCCACAGATAGCACGGGTGACGGTTTATCCCGGCGTCCGAGCGACGCAGTACTGCTAACTAGTAAACAAGCAAGCCCAGCTAGAGCTGGCTAATGAAGCTTGGCTCCGCGGAAGTACGAAGTAGGAAGCGTCTTAAGCGAAATAATAATAGCAAGATAGCAAACAAGAGCACGGGTAACTAACTAGTTACAAGTAAACACAGCTACAGCTGGAAGCTCAATGCTAATGATAGCTTGGCACAACGCCACGGTCAGCAGAAGTACAAGGTAGCCCCGTGGGGCCACTGCTGGGAGAGGGGGCGGACACGCTGCCGTCACCAGTAAGAGTTTGAGCGAAATAATAAACAAGATCGGTTAGTCTGAGCGATGCTACTGCTAACTAATTGACGAGGAACACAGCTAAAGCTGGAACTCGACGCTAACGATCTCTTAGCACAGCCAGGCAACTCCTGGAAGAGGGAGCGGACACGCTGCCGTCACCAAAAAGTTATAGCCAAACAAGACAGTACACAAGACAGAATTAGGACAGCTTAGCTGGGAGAGGGAGCGAAAGCACTGCCGTCACCGACCAAGCCGACACCGACCTGGGGTTTTCGAAGCCTTCCGCGTAGCCAGCCACAGTTCCTGGGGGACGGGTAGTCCGTAGCCCCGACTGGAATAGTCGCGAAAATGCAACCACGGTACTCTCGCGCAGCGAGAAGATGAAAGGAACAGATCCGCTGATGACACCAGCTGATATAGCCGGTGTCACGTGGGTCACAGGTGACTTTGTTGTTTATTAGGTACTCGAACTGCGCATGCGTACGTTACAATGTCAGTAGGACGAAGAAAGACACTATTGTTCCCAATGTTAATAGCAACCAACAGGTTATCAGGAAATGCAGGGCTTCTTCAGATATTTTCTCTTCTTCTCTGCAATGTGTTGGTCTCTGTGCCAGCCCTACACAAGGTCATTAAAACGTAAAAAATATCCCTCAAATATGGGCTTTTAGAAAACAACTCCCTAAATGTGGGATAAAAAAATTGGGGTGTTAGGTTTGGCTTACAGCAACCTGATCACCCCGCAAAGGATCGCTATCCTTTCTCCTAGTTCCCGGCGTCCTCCTCCCCCAGCCTGCTGACGTTAGCTTCTGGGCTGGCAATAGGAGTGATGCCTTCTGGTCCACGGATGGCTGCTTCCGCGTTGTCTGCTGTAGAGATGCCCTCTGCGTTCTCGATGTCCTCCTCCTGTCCTCTGGTCGCGGCTTCCGGGTTGTCTGCTGAAGAGATGCCCTCTGAGTCCTCCTTCGTGAGTGCCACGTCCGTCCTGATGTCGTCTAGGGTCCCTCCAGGTGGCCTCCCCACCGCACACTGGCTCCAATGGCACCAGACGTCCCCCTTTCCTTCTAGGCGGACAGCGTGGGACGTCCTCTGGGTCACTCGGTGGGGGCCGGAGAACCTGGGTCTCAGCCACTTGGGTCTGATGACCTTCAGCCAGACGAACTCCGCTGTGTTAGCATCGCGCCTCTGCAACCTGAGTGGAAAAGTCTGAACCCAATCCCTTAAGTTGCACTCATGACCTCTACTTTCTTTCCTACACTCAGGGCTGCTGGGCTGTCATCAAATGTCTTTCTATTATGAATTTAAATTAAATGTATATATCCCCTTAATGACCTAAACAATAAAGTCTATGGCTTTTACTTCTTTACCAGGCTAGTTACAAGATGTTGTCTAAACTCAATTCTGTCTCATTACATTACTATGTTTTAGCTTAACTGTAATATGTTCTTTCTACATTTCAAACCTCAGGTACTCTTAATATCTGTTGAAATATTACAAAATTGTTTCATCATCACAGGTCAACTTCTTCGGTATTCCATTCTGGAATTACATCTCTCACAGTAGCCCCTTGGCCACTGATTCTGCATCTGTGTTACCTGTTATAACTCAATCAATATTTAGAAACATGTCAACATTCATCAAACAGTATCTTATGGATATGGAGCATTAATTCTAAAACTGTCAATCAATGCTCAGATTGAACATCCAAGTTGGGGCGGCAGGTTTCTTTCAGTTCCTAAATGAAAAATGTAGCCTGTGAATCTGACAGCCATGTTGATACAATACATTACACACTCCCCCCTTTTACACATGAACTCATGTGTAACAAAATCCTGTAATGGGAAGAAAACGTTCAGGTAATCATTGATTATAAGAAAATACCAAACATTATTCACAAATTTACATTCATTATTTTCCACAGTAAACACTACAGTGAAAAGAAGTGTTACTCTCCGTCTTTCAGTCCTAAAAGAAACAGAATCTTCAGATTTTAGTTTGAGCTTCACACTTTGCAAACCGCCGCTGCCTGTGGGAGTACAATAGCATCAAGTAGATTAGAAACGGGTCACATGTAGGAAACCTTTTGTGTCCCCTGGAGCTCCAAAAAATAATATGTTAGTCCAAAAACATGCTCGATTAGTTATTGTTTTAGATTCATGCAGTTACACTGGACACCTGCCGGCATTCATTCACACTCTCTGGTCTGGTTGTCAGGTCAGGCTTGGTCAGGTATACCCCAGAGTCAGTCATTGACAGTGCTTTTGTCACACTGTCAGTCAGGGTCAAAGGTCATTTGGTCTTGGTCATTCTGGCCATGTGTGCTCTGCAGAGTCTTCACAAAAATATGTCATATGCGGAACGCCATTCCTTATTCATTCACAATTTCAACTATAATTGTCAAGATGGTTCCAACTCTTTATTGGGACTTCCGCCCCCCACCTTTCCTGAAACTTGGTACAAAACTCACTTTCTCAGAGTACTACTACTACAATTCATTTACACTTAATTAGTACTATAATGTGTAATAGATCTATTTCAGGTTACTTGTGTACATAACTATTCTCTTGAGTCAAACCATTACTAGGATCTGTGTAGCTCTGCAATGCATTTCATAACATTTATCTACAATTCTGGTCCACTTAAAAAACAATGTTAACCTCTTTAGCAGTGTGTGGAACCCCGGGTGTCCGAACATGGAAAAGCTACTCCCTATTTTATCAAGGATTTAAAAAACAGAAATCATCTCATATTTCCATCTTAAATCCCTCCTATGGTAATAACTATGCCACAATGGCGAAATCAATTCTTTAGATTGGAATACCATATTTGGCTCGGACAAATAAAGATGTGTCTGAACTTATAGAGTGGTTCCTAAAACTATCCTTTTAATGGTGATCAATATTGTAACAAATAAGATCACTACTTTATTCACACGTGAATACAAATCTCGTAAAGAATAATTTGTTAACATGATGAAAAGATTGAAGAATATTGTTCTACTCCTAACCCCAAAAACACCCACTGTGGTGTAGTGAATTGTTCCCTCAGTGTGTCCCCCTTTATCTCTCAGTATGTTTTTAGGATGATTTTCTCATTTTACTTTAATAGTTTCACTGCTATTTTTAATTTACCAATTTATTAATTCATGGGTAGTACATATTTGTATCTTTACTTAAACCAAGTCAATTCAATTACTTTAAATATGGTCTCTTTTATGTGCGTTTTGTGAATAAGTGTGTTTATGTGTAAACTCACTCATTCCCGTTCTCCTTTTCTCCTCCGCTGGTTCTCTCAAGCCGTGACCCCCACCTCCTGACATTCTGCTTGACCAACTCCTGACTCTGACTCCTCCCCCTTTGTCCATCAGCTCTGGAAATCATCCGCTGCAACTCTTGAAAACAGGCATCTGTCCAGTTTCATCTGCAGCCCCCATCTTGCCACTGTGCTTGTACTGCTTTGCATTTCATGTCCCCCTTTTCAGTCTCTTTGCTGCTTTCATGGACGGCGGATTCTGCTCTCACGTCTCACACTTTGCTCATGAGAGTATCTCTCTGTATGTCAGCATAAAGTTTGGTTTTGGATGTCTCAGTTGGAGATAGTTCTGGCTGCCGTTCTGGATGCAGTCTTGTTGTTGTTGTTTCAGCTCTGTGTTTGTTCGCTGGAGAAGGAGGAGTCTCCTGTTGGGTTGGGTTTTGTCTGCTTGGAGGGTCTGGGATCGTAGCATTTCTGACTCAGAGGGGGAGTCCAGGTCTCGGGACGCATTGCTTATAGGAAGTCTAGCACACTGAGGTTAAATAAATCCAACCCTTTCCACTCTGTCTTTTCTAATCATAGTATCTGTCTCAGTTGTTAAATGCCATCTTATCACTATTAATTTCTACTAATGATATTACACAAACTCCTTCCAAGAATTACTTCAGCCATTGCTACATATTTACCCAACATAACTCTTTCAGGAAAACATTTTCTCCTATAAATTGGAATACCTACATGTTTCAAGCATCAAATATTCCACACACTATGAAAGAACCTCTCCATAACTTTCTCCAATATCTTAAATCCCACTGTTACTTAGAACAATAGTAAACTTGCAGAGGACACTAATCAGAACACAGCAATGTAAATTGACTCAAGTGTAGGCTCATGTCTACTTTCCATTCTACTTTTTACCTTTGGTGAACATTTATTCATTTTATCTAAATTTCTTGTCCCTGATATGCAAACAGTTTGAGTGTAAAAATGTGTCTCTCAATGTATTTACACCCTGCGGATTCTTGAGTTTACTCATCTCCTGGTGCTGTCGTTCCTAAAAATGTTAGCAAACACCAAACTCCAACTACAACATTTATAGATAAATTGATCCAACCAAATGAACTATTTTCAAATTCACAATGTGACAAAAGAACAATGATTTCTCTTTCACAAGATGGTGGTCTAACAGAATGACTCTTGACCTCATGGGGTCAAATAAATTGGATGCTGATCTAACTTAACATGTGGCCTGAAGAACAAAAGGACCTCTTAATATTAACACAACGGACTGTCAGAGATGAGATCTAGCCATGAGGTGGCTGACTTTAAAATGAACTGTGACAAAGAAACCACATTGCGTGTGGATACATTATAGTTTAGAAATATAACTCAAAACAACACCACATTAAAATAATAATAATTCAAATAACAACTTATTCTACTCTCAATGTTCATGTACACCATCACTGTGTATTCAATCAGTAGTTACCGGTTGTATCTTTATTCAAACTATATCACCCTCTTGTATATTATATATCTTGTATTGTATACTACTGGCTAGCTAACCAGCTTAGCAGTACTCATTAACCTCATGTGAATGGGGGAAGGGGTTCACTCAACATGTGCAGATATGAAGCACACTGAGTTCAATACAAATTAAACCATACGACTTGTAGTCTGGCTTCAATAAAAATGTAACCGGACAAGGCCAGTTCATAACACTTAGAGCTGAATCTAAATTCCCCAACATCTCATCTCATATCATTTAATCATAGTTCCTTGTCCCCCCCTTTTTGATTCAATCACAGAATCAATCTCACAGTCTGTCCCCTGGTTCTCGGAAACTGCCAGGAATTTGGACGTCTGAATCATCCTTTTCAAACTCTCCTTCCATATTGACTCCGCTTTTATTTATCCGACTAGTTTAATATGTGTTCACTTGTATCTATTAATATACTGGACAATTCCTGTCATCACTCTTCTTCATTTCTGCAATTTCCTCTCAATTTCTACACAGATATTACGTAAAAACCTACGTAACATACCCCCTTACTCCCACAAACAAAGGATAAATGAGGTCCGCTCGCTTCAAATGGCTTTTTGAAGTTTGCGTCACCCTCCCTTGGATTTAATTACATATAAGTCAATTCCAACTCCTATGAGTTTTAATATCGTTATTCAATTTAGCCCTGTATGGAGACTGAATACTCCACCGGACACACCCAGTTAGCTGTCGTATGGGACTCTTATTACCTCATATCAGACACTACCCTGCTTCACTTTTATTTTATATAACTTTCCTAACACAGTAAAATATGTATTGTATATTCTACCATATCTTTAAAACACTGTGAATTCATTTGACAACTCAAATGTAGCGTAGCCAATCACAGACCTTCGGTATAAACAGGCGGCTGTCACCTCTTTTGTCGAATCACAAGGCCCTGCTGTCAGTTGTCAAAGCCATCCGAAGTGCCTTCACTGGTGCTCTTCCTCAGCTTCTGCTCACCTCATCGTCGGGTCACCATTTGTTGGAACCGCTCTGAGTTTTCTGATGCTCGCCTCGGCTCCGCGCGTTCTTTCGGTAGAGCTGATTAACTTATAAAGGAAGAGTTGAACAGCACCATGATATCAAGATAAACAATAATCAGTTTTAATGGTAGAAGATACAATACAACAATCAAACAATAAAGGGTATGGATACCCCTGCTCTCCTCCATCTGGGAGACCTCACCATCTTGCTGGTCAGTTGGAAGAGAGACAGAGCGCAGCATGTCACAGATACATATTGAGAACTCAGGCGGGGGGGCTATCCAGCCTTCTTCTAAGTTGGCCATCGATTGGTCCTTATCATTAGCCCAAATGCATTGATTGGCCCTGCCAAGGGGCTTAAGTACAATAGTCCCTTGGGTAATAAAACCAGACATCTGTTGGTGTTGGTCACACCTCTCTTGTAGAACAACCAGCAGGAATGTCAGGAATGCAGGCACACAAACTTTTCCCCTCCTCCCTCTCTGTGGCTCCACAGTCTTCACATTAAGATTTGGTGTTCTTCCAGATATGCTTAAAATATCATTTTCATATGGACTAAACTTCATACATGTAGATTACTTTAGAAAGCGAGAGGGAATGCTGTCTGAGCTGCAGTTTGTCGGCCGCAAATGCTTGACTACATCCGAGAGAAAAGAGAGGGATACAGGCTCAAAATGGTAGAGAACAGCAGGGCACAGAAAGGGAGCAGGACCTGGGGTAACACCAGTATGGGCTAGCCTAAGGGCAGATACTTTTTCCATAAAAAAATTAAGAAATGACTCACAGAGAGTAGTTGATGGCACAATTGTAGAAGCATCACAAGGATTAATGATCGAGTTGAGGACATTAAAAAGAACTTGAGGTTTATGGCTGTTTTTGGAGATTAACAGAGAAATATACTCTGTTTTGGCTGCTTTGACTGCCGTTTGATAATCGGAAAGGCAGGCACGAAGAATTTCTAAGGAGACATGAAGTTGTTCCATGTTCTCTCTGCACGCCTGCAAGCGCGTCTAAAAGCGCAAGTACAATCATTGAGCCACGGGTCTGAGAGAACTTTGTTGCGCCTAAGCGTAAAAGGAGCAACGGAATCCAGTATTAGTGTGCATGTCGAATCAAACAAAGAGATAAGCTCATCCGCACTAAGAGCACAGTTCACCTCTAATTTACAAAACTCTGAGGCAGTCAAGGGGTTAATTGAACGCAGACGACGCGCAGGAGCACGTAATTCGACTCCTGCACAAGGGATCAAGGTTGTAAACAGAACTGGTAAATGGTCTGAGATATGCGTTCCTGCACAGATTTCATCCACAGAGATAGACAATCCAAACGATAATACTACATCTAAGGTGTGTCCTTTATCATGTGTTGGACCAGCCACGGACTGAATAAGACCGAAAGAGTCGAGGAGGTTTAAAAAATCCCTAACCAGAGGTTTAGACTCGCAGCACACATGGACATTAAAGTCTCCGCAGATCAAAACACGATCATATTTCACCATGATCCCGGACAAAAAGTCAGAAAAGTCAGTTATAAAATCATTATTATACTTTGGCGGACGATACACGACTGCGCAGAGTATAGGCGAGGCTGGGTTCAATTAAAAAAACTGTAACTCGAAGCTAGCATAGCTGGTTACTGGGTGAAGCAAACGGCATTGGAGATTAGCTTTAAACACTGAAGCTATACCCCCACCACGGCCGGTGGTACGGGGGGAGCTAAAGAAAGTACAGTCGGGAGGAAGAAGTTCAGAAAACGGTACATACTCGCAGGTGTGGGCCCAGGTCTCCGTCAGGAACATTAAATCCAGATCATGAGAGGTGAAGAAGTGGTTTAACAGGAACGTCTTGTTAGCTATTGACCTAGCATTTAGCAAAGCCATGCAGAGTTTTCTCTCCGGGGTGGCTGAAGGTTTAGAGCGTCTCAGCTGACGAAGATGTGCGTGTTGAACGCCGCGCGGAGCAGCCGTCAGGTGTGCTATTTAATGGACAAGCACGCCACCACGCTTTCCCCGTCGTCTGAAGCGCTTTCGGTGAGGCAGGATGCAGGGCAACCGGCGCAGGTAGGTGGGAATATCTGACAGTAGAGGGGGGGGAGTCGATTTACGGTTGCCAGGTATAGGTTTGGGCAGCAGTATAAACTCCAGTGAGGGTCTTAGGTGGAGGAGAGCTTGGCGATCATAGACAAGCAGAGCAGGGACATTCTGACAAACATAAAGCAAAAACAGGATAGCTAAAGGCAGAGAGCTGAGGGAGCGGCGTGCCGACACAGGCGCCATCTTGAAATCCCGTGAAACTGTCATAAACAGACTTGGTCAAGAGTTTGAAAACAGGTTTTGTGACTTTGGTCAACTTGAGCCATGTGTGTCATTCATTTCAAATCCTTTCATGCAAGTGGACCTGACATGCATTGCTGAGCAACTAAGTGCAACCTTCAAAGAAAGAAGAGACAACAGATGTTTTCAGTGAAACACCATGCCAACAGTAAACTCAAATATTGTCAAATGTGGAAAATAATTTGATCAAAAAGTGTAAAAAATGTGCTATTTTGTTAACAATTCTACAGATTAAGTGATTAATAAAAATATGATCTGATTGAGTTGATGTTCTTTTTTAAACTTTACATAATAATATTAATATTATTATATGATTATAATAAATAAATAATATTGTATGTTTAAATATATCTGTGTTTCCTACCATGGTAAATCATTGTTAATAATTATTGTGAGGAATAATTAACATTAACATATGATCAGACAGTCCTTCACATACAGTCAATTAATATGTATTCTGATTATTATTAATAATAATATTATCATTAAAGGTGAACCGTGCAATGATGTTATTCAGGAAGTTTGCATCAAACAAGTAGCCCTTCGTATTACTCAGTACCCTTGAAGTAGCCCTCGGTGACAAAAAGGTTGGTGACCCCTGCTCTACGGCATACCATCCAACCTCCTCAATAAACTCCAACGTATCCAGAACTCTGCTGCCCGCCTCCTCACCCACACCCGCTCCCGAGACCACATCACTCCCGTCCTCCAGAACCTCCACTTGCTCCCCGTCCGTCAAATAATCAACTTCAAAGTCCTCCTGATTACTCACAAAGCCCTCAACAACCAGACCTGCTGCACCACCACACCCCTTCCCGCTGCCTCCGCTCATCAGAAGCCAACCTCCTATCCATCCCCACCCGCATCAATCACCGGACCTGGGGGGACAGAGCCTTCTCCGTCGCTGCCCCCTCCCTCTGGAACTCACTCCCACAACCCATCAGAGACTGCACTGACCTCACCACCTTCAAAAAACTCACCTCTTCAATCTGGCTTTTAATGTGTGATTGTTTTTGTACTATTTGACTTTAACTTTAACTATATATTTATTTGTTGTTCCTTTCTTTTCTTTTCTTTTCTCTTCACTATATCTGTAAAGCGTCTTTGAGCACCTGTAAAAGCGCTAACAAAATAAATCTATTATTATTATTTAAATTCTTTAAACGGCTCTGGATGCCGGTCGGTGAGGTTCTTAGCCAAGTTTGATGTGTTGGCTCCCTTGGTTTGCAGGGATCTAAAACATGTCTTACAGACAGGCCTCGTTGTGTCCGTAGGATTGCCCTCACTGTCAGAGATATAGCTAAAATCCAGCTCCAAATTTAGCTTCTGCCGTCTTTTTTGTCAACAAGCCGAGGCGCAGCGGCAGTTGCACTCCCACTTCCAGCCATGCTTCTCGTTTTCTCACATGCTCTGGCAGCTAGCGCGTGCACGAGAGAGGGGAGGCACTCCAGGCACACCTGCAGTGCAGGGAGTGGAAGCAGAGCGCTGAACACACACGGCTCTTATTAAAACAGCGCTTTCTCAACAGAGTCCTTTTCCCCGTCATTCTTAAAGTACCTATACTAATGAAAGGGAGGAATCGTAACGTTTTTAACGGCAGGGTATCGCGGTACCTTTCAAGTATCGGTACACCGTGCAACACTACTTTCATTGCGGTGAAAGCACTGTCAAAAATGTGATTGTAACATGTATAGAGGTTCTCCACAAATTACTCTTTAAGGACATAATGAGTACTGTTCCCAGCCGGGAGAAAAATAAAACCAGCCTGCCTTCTTCATTTCGGCACATCCAAAACTGCAGAATGATAGTGGATTGTACGGACATCAAAATTGCTATCCCCAAGCAAATGGACATCCAGAAAGAGACCTAGTCTGCTTACCGTGGCATGCACTCCTTCAAACTACTCCTCGGGGTGGCACCAAATGCTGTGATCACATACTGCAGCAAACTATACCCAGGATCAACAAGTGCCAAAGGAATAGTACGGGATTCTGGTGTTCTTCAGCATTTCAAACCTGGAGATCTGATATTGGCTGACAAGGGATTCTTAATCCAGAACATTCTTCCTTCCTTGATTTGACTCAGATGTGCTGATAATATCTGCAATATAAATCTTTAAACTGTCTTCTTACCTTTAAAAGTCTGGCCTCTCGGGGTAGGCTCATATTTGTTTTCTCTCTTTATCAAAAACGTTACTCCAAAGAATGGTTTGTGATTTGGGATTCAGAGGCAGGCTTGAATCAAGAAACCACAATAGTTTTCTGCATGGACTTAAGAAATATTATTTAGTAAATATGTTATTCTCTGTAGTCAGAAACCTAACACTCTACTGTTTTAATTGTTTCTACGTCTATTTAGGAAAATAACAACCACAACTTTGCAAAGGCGCGTAAATGTAAATTAAAAACTATTCACAATTTCTTAAAATTACTATATTTGAAAATGATAGATTTATGATCTTTTTCATCGAACATATGAACGACTCAAACAAGGATCGCATCAGCTACGAGAAAGATCTTCAAAGGGGAACCATAACATCCTGAAGCTGAGTTTTCTCTAAAAAGATTATTTAATTTTAACAGCGGTGCTCTCTGAACTCAGAACAAGTACATTAATATGCCTTTTTCTTTTTCTGTCTTTTTCAGAAAATAACCACAACAGTGACAAAGGTGATTATTTCGGCAGTGCCAGCTTTGGAAGCATGTGGGCCTTGAAAAAGTCCTCAAGAGCCAACAGGTTAGGCTG
Organism: Gobionotothen gibberifrons; assembly: GCA_943591055.1. Lineage (NCBI taxonomy): Eukaryota > Metazoa > Chordata > Actinopteri > Perciformes > Nototheniidae > Gobionotothen > Gobionotothen gibberifrons. The sequence continues at coordinate 40,454 of CALSBZ010038413.1, read as the reverse complement.
CCAATTGTCATCTCAGGCTACCGGAATGATGACACTGTCTTTCGTAGTCCAGACCACAAAGTAGCAAGTCTCTCTTGCAGTGAGGTGAAGCTGACCTTGCTCTTGGTGCCAGTAAGGATGTTCCTCACGCAGGCTGAATGTTTCTCCTTCCTTACTGACACAGAAGCCCTTGATTTGCAATGCTTCACTAATTGTCATTTCCCTGGCTCCGTAGGGACACTTTACCTCCAGCACAGTGGAAGACCCTACCAGACCATCTGGAGATGCCCCCAACAATCCTGATTGGGAGAGCCACAAACCTGACTCATGGACCTGCATCTGGGTTGCAGTGGTGAATGCCCTGACACCCTCACATTAATTCACTGTACAGACAAAACACCATCAAGGGCCTGTTGTTGCCCTAGCACCCTGGCAATAAGGGAAGCAGTCACACGCTTTGACCTCAGGACAGCTCCAAAGTTGCTGGCAGTCAACCTTCCTTTCCTGAACAAATGCCAGTTTGGGTTGGTTCGCTGACCAGTGGTAGCCACCTGAATTGCCCTCTGTTGCTCCTCAGACAATGCCATGCTTGCCACAATTGCCTCAGGTCCCTGATGCCCAACATATTTGAGAATTTCAGGAACAGTAAGTGTTTCCAAGCTGTAGTGTTCCTCTTCTGGCTCGGGGGAGAGAAGCCAAAAAATTCCTGAGAACCTTCGGAGGTGGGCTCTCTTGTCAGCGGGTTAAATTACTTATTGTTTGGAGGAAATAGCTCCTCCACTGAATGCGTACGTTTAGCTGCCTTTGGCTTCTTCCACTGACAGGGGGTGTCAGTGCAGCTGTGGATGGCAAAGATGGCTAATGCAGCTGCATGACTGCATTTCCATTCTCCACGTGGGCATTCACATTTTGTGGAGAGAATTCCCTCTTCTCCTGTAGATACCTGTGGTGGTGGGATTGTTTTATTATTTAAAATATATTTACATTTCTAATGCCTTCCCAATTATCCGTTTAATTGTTTATAGCCTACTGTATGTTTATTTCATGGATATTTCTGTGTTTTCTGGTGTGTAATATTTCAGGGTGTCCGCGGGGTCTTAAAAAGTATTAAAAGTTGATAATACAATTTAGCGAAATTTAAGGCTATTAAAAAGTATTCAAAAGTATTAAACGGCATTTTCCAAGGTATTAAGAAGGTCCACAGCAACGACAACATGAAACACCCTTTAATTTACTGCAACGACATGTCGGGAAACCCCCTCAAGGCGGCCCCATGCATAGCGCGTTGTAAAATGCTGCTTCTTATTTTTCGTTGCCTTGCTCTGGGGGGGAGGGGGAGAGTGTGTTGGGGCGCCACTGATGGGGATCAAAGCTGTCCGGTCCCACATGCTAAGTGGAATGGTGTTTGACGATTAGGTTTTCCTACAAAGAGAGGTAGTAAACTCAGCCTCCATTGATTTTCACATCAAATTAGCGTGTTAATAAAATAAGCTATCATGGCTTATACTTGCATATCTAAACAGAATCATGAGTCAGCCGGTGTCTGAACACTCACTCACTGCTAGCTATGGAGCTAACTGTTAGGCTACTTAGCTTGCATTGTTATGGATCTAAAGGTAGCAAAAGCTAACTTTCATAGCACAGCTTTACTTTACTTCTCACTTAACCTGTTAAGCCCCAAAGCCCCCCTTGGCGGGGGCCCTTTTTTTTTTTTCACGACACTGTGTCTCAAGGAACCTTAATATTTAATAAACTATGAATATTTTATATCCATATAACGGGGAAAAACACACATACCATACACTGACCCTCTGAATTAGCCCCGAGCGAAAAATGCTAACCTATTACCGCACCGACAATCACTCCAAGCTCCCTTATTACTTATCCTAGCTCTGCACATCCAGCACATCGTTTATGATCATAAAGACACAGAATCTAACGGTGCCAGCCTCAACACTGAAAGATACAAACTCACGACAGGGGAAGCAAACACAGATATCACAACACGTACCTTCATGGAGATTTTACGGGACATCGTCTCACCGTAGCTGTCAATCTGATCATTAGAGTGTTCAATGGCATTCAAACGAGAAAAAACGCTGCTGCAACGGTTAATCCATAGGTTGAGAAAGTATGGGAAATCTCATTTTTTTCATTTATAGTCCATAATTCCATATTGATGGCAAAACCGGAGACCAAAAGTTAGCTGCTAATGGTAGCCACCTGCTGCAGCTGCTCCCATGTTTTCGCAGACGCGGCAGTCTAACAAACAGACATGACCAAATAAGGACTATGTGGGACTTCCCCTCGATTCTATTGGCTCTGACGGTCAGAAAGAGATGTCACATGTCAAAATCGAGCAAGGGGGGCCAGATATAGGTCAAATCCACCCAAATGACCCCAAAAGAGTTTTTTTTTCTTCTAAATGTCTCTAAAAAGGTCAAATATCACTTGTTTTGCATCAATCTTGATACAGGGTACTTATTATATGTTGTACTTTGGATTCCTAAAGCTTTTAGTCTACTAACCCATCATCCAAGGTTAGTTTTCACTATAAGTACAAAATATTTTATAATATTTTTCTATAATTTACAGTTTTTTACCATGTTCAATCTGAATTTTCTTTAAAATAAAAAAAATCTATATTGATTCTGACTTTTCTACATCCAACTCACAGGTTTATCATTACTTTGAGAAAAGATGATTAATTTAACCCTTTTAGAAGGGAAGATATGGTAATTTGTTCTGGGAATGTCATTTTCGAGCCTGAAACATGAAAAACAGGCTCGGGGCTTAACAGGTTAACATAATAAAGAAACAGACCGTATAGTACAGCACAAACAACACGAATGATCAATACTTACATATATTTTCACTTGTAGTATTATAGTAATTGAAATACTGGTTCTTCTGGGGGTCTTCTGTCCACGCTCAGCTACCGCACCGCAGCTGCCTGCACTAACTGTACAATCGCTGGAGGACTGGGCTGTCACTCAAAAACTGAGTAACCAATGGGGACACACCCCTGAAAGTCCCGCCCACCTGGGATGTTTGTGTCAAAATCTCAAACAAAAAATGAGGGAGCGCAAAAGAGAGAGCTGCAGCGAGAGCAAAAGTCTGATCATTGAGAAAGAAGAAACAAGAACTGCAAACAAAAACCTATGTTAAAACAAAGAAAAAATACTTATAGTTTACATGTGTAGCCGACCATAGAGGTAAAACACTTTTCGGCCACCGTAGTATTGCGCCAGAGGTGCCGCCCACTTGCGCATTCCCTTCATTTAGTAAACATTATTTATACAGCTGATACCTGATAGTTCTTTCCCGTTCGACCGAGACGTTTCCGGTAAGTCTCCACAATTATCAAGTTAGTGGCATGTTAGGCTCTGGGTGTTTGACTTTTACACATTACTCCAGCAGACTGTAGCTTTGCCCGTGACGGTGACAAGACCAGCGGTATTGTGTGTGTGAGGGGCTGCGCCGATCATGGTTTTTTACAAAGACTATGTTTATTGCAGCATTTCTGTAACATGTGCTTTGTTCTTTTATAGATTGCCCGCCGCTGCTGTTTTGTTTTACCGTTCTGTTTCCCTTATTTTGGTTTGTTAT
>CALSBZ010038413.1:20539-31866 GCA_943591055.1 Gobionotothen gibberifrons | reverse complement strand
GTCCTCATTTTTCTGAACTCACTACAGTGTTTTAAACTCCCCCAAATACCCCTACACCAAATATCTTCAACGTCCTAAAATATCACAATTTCATGACATGAAGTGTGTGAGTGTGTTTATGGATTTTGCTCATCTATGAATACGCCAACTAGTGGTCACTTCTGGAACTTAACACACTTTTCACACACTTTAGTCACATGACTCAAAAGGTCCTCATAAGTGTCATATTTCTCAGGTTCAAACACACTCCAACATTTTAAGCTGGTTTTAGTATTACTACAATATATATCTATTTCCATGGACTCAGAGACAACTAAAATCATCAACAATTAATTACTGCTGATTGTAGTCACCCGCTGTCTAATCTAGAGAACTAGTTATTCCATCATTACTTTTATTTACATCGAATAGCCAGATAATATTGTAACTGTGCAAGGAATAATACTTGAAGTGGTTGCCTGTTACAAATACCTTGGTATCTGGCTTGATGATTGTCTCACTTTTAAACTTCATGTCAATAACCTGCTTAAAAAGCTGAGGGTTAGACGAGGTTTCTTTTTCAGAAACAAGTCCTGTTTCTCTTTTGAAGCCAGGAAAAGGCTAGTCACTGTGACCTTTTTACCTGTGCTGGACTATGGTGATCTGGTCTATATGAATGGACCTGCCCATTGCCTGAACAAGTTAAATGCCGCCAATCACAGTGCACTGAGATTTGTCACAAATTGTAAAGCACTTACACATCACTGTACCCTGTATACCAAGGCATGTTTGCCATCACTTACTGTACGGAGGCTCAGTCACTGGTACACGTTTATTTATAAAGCCATGTTGGGTAAACTCCCGTATTACATCTGTACACTGATAAAACAGAGAGTAGCAAGCAGCTATTGTCTGAGATCACTTGACGTAGTGTTGTTAGATGTGCCAAGAGCAAGGACTGTCTTAGGTAAGACAGCTTTTATGTGCGCAGCGCCACTTGCTTGGAACAGTCTACAGCTAAAATTGAAACTGAGCAATTGTATTCCTCTGAATGTTTTTAAAGCAAGGATAAGTGAAATGCTCTTTGAAACTATGGGTATTTGTAAATGTTAATAATTATGTAAATGTAGCTTGTAAATACGTTGTATGCAGTGGCGACTGGTCATTAGGGGCAGGTGGGGCACAGCCCCACCTAGTGTCAGCAGAAAGTATTAAAAAATAATCATTACAAAAAAATTCAAAATAAATAAATTCAAAAATATATAAAATATATTTTAAGATCATGTTTAATCATCTGATTCGTCTGTACATTGCTGTTTTAGTCTGTTTTCTTCTAATTCGTGTCTACAGTGTGCCTATTGAGCCGTTTTGAACAATGTGGGACAAAACCTGATCTTGCCCTCCCTATCACTGTCAAAGTGAACGGTGACTGTAAAAACTACACTGCGCATGCTCAGAGTATTGTCCTATTTAATGTGTGTGGCAAAAAAAAATGACCGGAGGGGCAGAGAGCTGCCATCCCCACCATATTTCATCTCACATAATTCAGAGCTGATTGGCTGTAAGCACGTGTGCCGCGAAAAGTGTAGTGTGTGAAGAGGAGACGAGAGAGAGCAGCGGAAACCCGGAAGTAAGCTGCGCACGGGTTCCCTCGACAAAAACAATGATATTTCTCCATAGGATTTTAGAAAATAGGTCGAAATAAGAACTGTGGGTAACGGTTAGATAAATGCACGTTTTGTTCAGCCGGATAATATCCACATGTCTACCCTACTTTTATAATTTTCGAATCATAAATCTATCGGTCATAAATCTATCGATTTGACTTTTGAAACTACAAGAAGATAAGGAGGACTTTTAGAAAAAAGTAATAGAGATGTTTGTCCAGAGGGATAGCATGGACTTCATCTTCAAGTCAAGGTAAGACCACAATTGTATTGGAAATGGGATCTTAAGAGAGAACAATCCAATATTTAAATGATAAAATGACATTTTTGAACTGTATGTTTAAAATTAATCGAAGCATCAGACTAAAATAATAGAATATTTAGATTTAGGACAACATATTATATTTGTAAACCTGAAGAGTCAGTGCCAGTGCCTCACCATCCATGAACCTCACTGCATGTCACTGGCTCACTGCAGAAGTTTATATATAAACATCTACGTTTTTTGTGCCCCACCACTTTTGTACATATAGAAACGCCACTGGTGGTGATAGTGAGTGTAGTCAATCCTTTTGTTGACAAGACAGACGGACATCTTGGTGACGTGTGTTGTTCTGCCCTACCGGAGATGTAGTTCACTGAGCAGTTTCACACAAAAAATGTGTAACTTCACAGTTTTACGACACATTTTTATTTTTTTGACTTGCAAAATGTTCTTTTAGATTGACAAACATCATATGTGTAATTCGTGGCACAATTCAAACGGGATCAAAAGATAACCTTTTCCTCTCCATTTTCTCCATTGACTTCAATGTATATTTTTCCGCTTCCGGGGTCCCATGGAGCTCCACCGGAAGGGGAGGGACTTCGCCTCTCTATACCATGGATGTATAATAAGAACTGGATACAGCGTGGGAGGCGGGGCCTCATTCATTCCTATGAGAGTTGCTCATTCGCGCATGATGATAAAATGGGGCAACTTTTGAGAGAGTGAAACGTCACAGATTACCCGGCATGCCTGAGAAGTACCCGTATGTGCGCTCATAGAGCATGCGCAACTTTAACCAAAAGGCTCGTTCACATCAAGCACGTCAATTTGCGTACACGTAACAGCACCACGCGTTCATGACAGCATGTTGGGTTGTTATTATGATGGCTAACGAGCCGGCAGTTAGCAGTTAGCAGCTAACGACTAGCTAGTAATTATGCTAGTGTGCACATCAATCGTTATGTACTTATATTACGCTGTAACAGGATCTAGTGATATCCAAGCAACAGAGCTTCATTTAGCATAATTATTGCACTTATATACATATATATACATACAGTGCAATAAGCTTCTTAGTGCAATAAGAAGCTACAGGGACGTTAATCTAACGTCGGTAATATTAACTTTATTTATTTACGGTACAAGATTTAATCATACAGCCCATGTAGTATAATATTTTACAAGTGATGAGTTACAGCAAACATGTGCAATATATCCATTATTACAGCTCCGTGGGGTTAGACGATGTGGGTCCGTTGTTATTGTGCATCCATGGGTAAAGGCTGAACACGTAACATGAACGAGCCTGGGGGCGCGGTCCTGTGGGTTAGATGCGCGTTCATAATGCAGAGGGAAATAACTCTCAGAATAACGTTATTAGCACATTTTTACAACTTGAGGAACGAATGTTTTTAATAAGGGCGATACAAGTCTTCATACTGGGTAGTTTATTTAGTTAAAAAAAAATTATCCAACGATTTACAGACCATTCTTTCCCCATGTAAGTCAATGGGAAAAAGTGCTTCCGGGCCTGGCAACCAAAAGGAAGTGTAGTACCGCTGTTTGGCCAGCACGAATATTTCCATCTGAGTCCGGCGCACTTCCTGGGGGCTTGCTCTATACACACTCACACATGCTCACTCACACATGCTCCATGGCAGCAGGGGGCGCTACTGAGTCCATTGGGAAGGCGGGAGGTTGAGCAGAGCATGGAACAGCCCTTGCCAGTCTGATGACAGCCGTGTTTCTAGCGATCCAGCGATCTGGGACAGTGTTATAGTGATAATATTATAAACAAGGTGAATTTAGCGATCACAACGAAAACAGCCAAGACACATATTGAGCCCAGAAAATGAATGTTATTAGGGCTGTAAATATAATAAGCCTTTGTCTAAAATGGACAACATTGTAACTAAGGAGATTTAAACTAAAAGTTGTGTGAAGCCGCCATTTTATTATCCTCGCATTAGCATTATTAGCATTAGCATTAGCCCAGCGCACAAACGCAGAGAGACTAACTTATGGCAACACAAAAGAAAACATGGGAGCGGTGGAGATGAGGAGGTGTCGGCGTTCTGGCGATTTACTCCGAAGGCTTCAGTAGAAGCTGCTGGGAGTCCCAGCAGTCCCGGCCGGTTCTCATGAACTAAAGCAGATCGCGTTCACACCGAAATTAGTGCTGGGACCCCCAGCAGCTCTCTAGTCTCTCTGCGTTTGTGCGCTGGGCTAATGCTAATGCTAATAATGCTAATGCGAGGATAATAAAATGGCGGCTTCACAAAACATTTTGGGAGTTTTACGGGCCGTGGTTTGCATTCCGCCCAGCCAATCAGAAATAGGAATCTTTTTCTCCCACGAAAGTACCTGCTCTCTAGCAGGAACTGAAAAGGGGGTAAAATGGTTCTCATGAACTAATTTAGGTCTTGGGGCTTTTTGGTGTGAACGCAACTAAATCGTAGTTCTCAGGAACCTTTGTGGGAAAAGTACTTGGTGTGAACGTGCCTTTAGGCTCTCTGAACTGCCTGATCTTTTTAATGTTTAATGGATCTGTGTGTCATCAGCGTAGGAATGGAATGATATTCCATGCTGGCTGATGACATGGCGAAGGGGCAGAGTTTAAAGGGTGAACAGAGTGGGCCAGAGGACCGACCCTTGAGGGTGTGTCTGGGACCTCGCACCTCCCAAGGAGAAGTACTCTGTTCTTTCAGACACGTAGAACTGGAACCAGCTCAGGGCGGAGTCAGAGAGTCCAATGGGTTTTCCAAATCCTGGTTTATGTCATTTTATGTAGTTCTTATAGAGCTGATGCAAATGTCCCCTCTGTGTCCTGATAAGTTTGGTCACTATATTTGTATCATTCTTTCTTTCTTTTCTTTAGCAATACCATCATTTGAAAATACTCTACTAAAATTATAATCTCTGCATTCGGCGCATCTCCACTGCAGCGGGTAGCCCCGTTTAAGTGTCCTTATGCGGGCAGGCCAGTTTTTGGGGGCCTTTCCATATAGCGTAGTACCGGCTAGTGGGTACTTTTTCCCTCTTTTTCCGGCCCCATAAAATTGTGGTTCTATCGGGCCAGGCCCAGGCTGAACTAGTGACGTCAACACTCTCGACTGCTGATTGGTCAGAAAGAATCGTCACAAGATCGCGCGCGAGATCATCCCTAGCATCGCATATATCTAGAAGCAAGCTTGCAGCATTTTTATCATAGCATTTATAATATATATATATATTTATTGCATTTTTGTAAACGGAGAAGCTACAAAAATGGCAACGTCAAAGAAAAGCACACCGTGGTCTACCGAGGAGGTGACGACGTTCATACATCTCATTGGGGATGATAAAATACAGCGGGAGCTCGACGGAACAACTCGAAATGTGAAAGTGTTCCAGGATGTCTCTGCACAGATGTCCAACGCGGATTTTCGAGGACTTTCCTGCAGTGTACTGGAGTCCCTGCAAGGTACGCTCACTTCTAACAAAGAAGTCTATTTTATCCTTACATTAATGTTCGACAACCCATGCTTTTATGGAGCCCCGAAGAGCTACATAGCTAGCTAAGGCAGATAGCCTTAGCTAAAGCTATTGTTTGCTAACACCATATGTGCCATTGTTTACGTTCAGTTTTTATTTTCTATAGTTGTTGTTGCTATTTAGTATTGTGCTGCAGTAGTTTGTGGAATTAACAAGTCATTTTGCTGTTCTAGATGATTACATTGGGACTAGTGAGGAGGAACATTCCCGAACAACGGGTGATGGCAGTGTTCCGGTGTCAGTACCAGGATGACTCGGGGTACCAGGATGACTCGGGTGCATATCCGTCTCATCCGTGACGTCATATACGTCATATCCGGCGTCAATTTGACGTATATATATTTTTCTCCGTCATGTTGTTTCCATAGCAACGGTCACAGCCACTGCTCCGAGACTTTGCACACGGTTTTCATAAACATTTTCATAGGAGTATGGGAGTACTTCTATTAACTTCGTCTTGATCTATAGATGTGATTTGATGTGTCGTGTGTCCCCCAACTCCTCTCCAAAGTTCAGATATTTAATAAAATACTCAGGGGAGTTTCCTGAATGTTTATGCCCAAAGCCCAGCGCTCTGCCCTGGGTAAATTAAGAGGCTGATCTCGGGCACTTTTCTCCACTTTGCCTGGTGCTAGAAACTCAAGTCAGGCATCCCTGGAATTGTCTCAGAGAGTAGATGATCAGTGGGGCCTTGTTTTTACTGAAACATGATGTTTCGATGTATATTTGAGGAGCTCTTTTCCAAAACGCTATAAAAGCCAAATTGAAAATTGAGTTTGTTGTGCCATTTTTGCTGTGTACTGAACCTATTCACTGCTCTATCAACGTTTCATGCCAAATCGCTATATATCCTATATATATATATATAAATTTAATATTAACAAAATGTGTGGGTCTAGGTAAAAAATGTCATTTTCCTGACAACTATTAAAATGGATATATAGCGTTTTGGAAAAGAGCTCCTCATTTCTTCCATTGAAAATGCTAACCAACCGCTAGCCGCAAAGCTAGCATATAGCAGCTAACCCTAACCCGCAGCCACTGCTCCGTTTAAGTGTCTTAAATGAAGTGTAGTGTTAACTTCCTGTTTGAAGTTGTTGCTATGGAAACAACATCACGGAGAAGAAACGGAGAAAAAAGTAATATCTTCTACATATAATAACGGACAAAGTAAAGAATGAAGTGTAGGCTATGTTTAAATGTTCGGAATTTGACCGTGTATGATGGTCCTCTTGAGTTGCCGTACAGCCAATGGCGTACAGCCATTGTTCCGTTTTCATGTTTTTTTTACATGTTTTTCACAAACATTTTCACACGCTAGGAGTATAGGAATACGTCCATTCGGTTCGTCATGATCTGAAGATGTGATTTGCCCCGAGCACCCCTGGGTAAATTACCGTACAGCCAATCAGAGTCATTGGAAGTGACGTCATTGGTAAGCGACGGATATGCACCCGAGTCATCATGGTACCCCGAGTCATCCTGGTACTGACACCAGCAGAACAGCAGAACAAACTCCACCACAGACCCCAACGCCGAGTGCCAGCTCGACCCCGCAGCGTGTGGTTCTAGGTAAGAAATAGAAATGGCAAAACGACTGGAATTGTGTTTTGTTTTTTTAAACCTTGGATCATCCATCGTCAGTGATTAAAATAAGCTATTCCACTGTGTGGAAATGCTCTGTTACAAGTAAAGTCTTAGCTAGTTAGCAGCTAGTACAGTTGTGTGTGACATCCTATCATATACATATATTTATATTCATTATCAACAGGCTGGACATAATGTAATTCACTTTCACAATCATTGTAAACATCTAGGGCCAGAACTTTCTTTAGTTCATCCTTACTGTTGTTCTGTTTATACATGTTATTCTTATATCCTTGTGTGACCTGTACCTGTCCTGTGTTTTTTCCTTATTGCTAATTATTATCTTATTGTTACCCAGGCAAGAGGAAACGAGGAGGAGAGGATCGGGCCCAGCAGGAGCGGCACCATGAACAGCACATGGCGAGGACACCGTCTTGAGAAGGGAGGAGGCCGCTCAAGCAGAGACCTTCAACCTAGCCTTCCTGCGCACTCTTGGCGAGGTGCCACTCTTGAGACGTGGCAGCCGACGTGGCCCATCTCCTCCGTGATACTTCAAATAACCTTAAAAGTTATTGTACATACATATTATATATTTTTTATCTAGTTAATTTTTAAATGCAACATTTGTACTTTCTTGTTTTATTTATTTGTTTGTATTGTATACTGCCATCAATAAAGTACTTCTTTGACTTATCTTATCTCTTGTTGATAATGAATTGCACCCAACAGAACATAATCTTGATTTAGAGAAGATGTAAACATACATGAATTTATAAAGCAATAACAAACACCATCAGTTAGGAAAAAGCCCATAAGATAAAACTTAGTTTTAAGAGATTTAAAGCAAGAAATTGAGTTATTGTGTTGCTCTGTTGGAGAAGCCTGTGACCTCAGATGTTCATCGTCATAACTACACTGTGGCTATGTTGGTATGACAAAAAAACCTTGAACCTTTTGGGCTGTGTCTTTCAGACATAAACCATCATAACACATACAGAGAAGATGATTGCTTGCGCTGATCCAATAGGCAGGCACAAGCTCCCCCTAACCCATTCAAGCAAGCTTTTAACATGTCTAGAAGAAAGATTGAGGTTATATCCTCCTGGGACCCAGCCCATTGAAAATGTCCACTGTAGTGGACATTTTGTTAACATGCATCTCCTTTGACTCTTTTGAGCTACTCCAGTGATATGTCATTGGTTAACATTGCATGCTGGGAAGTTCCTCTTTCTTTTCATCCAAAATGGCTGGCATATCAAAAACAAAATGTTATAGAAGCAGGAGGAGAAGTCAAATATTGTTGAATAATTGTAATTTTTACCATGAAAATCATATATGTTCTTGTTTATTAACATGTGAGGAACTATATAATTACTTCTGAAAGCAATTAAATAATTCAAGTTTTGAAATAACAGCCCTTTTATAAATGTCCATTCTAGTGGACGTCAGGACCATCTTCTTGGACTTTGACTCAATATTGTTGCAGGAGACGGAACTGAAGCAGACATTTTCTGTACCAGATAGTTCAGGGAGATTCAGATGTTGAGCTCTCAGATGATGAGAGAGATGAGAATTTCACACCTGGGATAGAAGAGGGTCAAGAAGAAGGGGCGGGGGGGGGGGAAGATGCAGGAGGCTCCATGAGCGCTATTATATTAATATATTATTTTATGTTGTGGATACTTTAGCCTCCATCCATGTTTACAATTGTCCACACTATTTTACACTTGCATTTATGAATATAGTTTTTACTTTAGTATTTATGTTTATAGTTAGCTTTGATATTCGCTTAATTTATTAGAAAGATTTTCTTTTCATGATCTGATATTTCCTCAAATGTTCTTATTATGGGGCAGTACTTACTGGTGCTTGAAATTCAAATATTTACTAAATATTCAATTCAGATAACAACATTTTTGTTTAAAACAGTTGACAAACACATGTATATGAAAAAAAAAAGATTTATTTATGTTCAATAGATAGCTTCTGTACTCTGAGCCGGTAGCAAGCTTCCACAGTGCGATGGCCACTCTCTTCTTTAGAGGTATACACACGCGGAACGTTGTGTCCTGTCTCTCCATCGCTGGCCACAGTTTGTTGCACAGGTAGGTGTATGTTTCCTCAGACATCCTGAAGTTATCCACCCACTGAGTGTGTGTGAAAGATGGAACAATCACAGACCACCACTCGGTAGCTCAGTCGAGCATCCAAACACATGGTCTGCGGCGACATAACTTCTGAAATACACAATCAAAAGCATACATATTTTAATACGTAAAAGTGGTAGCTACAATTAATTAAATACTTGAAACACTTTGTTCGTATTGTGAGCGTGAGCCTAAACACATGGCTAGTTAGTGAACGTTAGCTTACCGAGTAGCGTTGTCGTATAGTCCTGTTGTAGTCTCTGCTGCGTTGTAGGACTTCCAAAACTCTCTCGTCAGCTTCTTCTGCATCTCGTCTTGCTATACGCAGCCTACTTTGAAACATCACTTTCCTGCTTGCTGTGATAACAAGCCACACACCAAGAAACAAGTAAACAATCGCTTCCACATCCTCCATTGTTGTGTATGTTTTGTGAGTTGTGTCGCATTGAAGATGACGCCACTGCAGTTTTACCCAGCGTCGCTCCGCCCAAAAAGCCCGCCAAAAAGCCGATCGCCCCGCCTACACTGCGTTGCTACCCCAGGTCCTAAAGTGTAATGGAAATGCGCCACGGCCTCGGACGGCCAGCGAGGCAGCCTGAGGCTTGAGCGAGGACGCTTAAACGGGGCTACCCCGCTGCAGTGGAAATGCGCCAGTGGTTTTATTGTATGGCCCCTACAGCCCTCAAGGCAGTGGTTACATTAAAAAGGATTAAGGGGTAATTTTTTTTGTTAATCCATATGTTCCTATTTTTTCCCTAGACTAGCCTATTTCTATGGTGATGAGGTGAAGAGCTTTGCTAAAGTAACAAGATTACATTAAGGCAGTGTTTCTCAAAGTGTGGGGAGATGTGACAGGTGGGTCGCGAATGGGCGCGATGAACGGTAGATTTTTTTATTTATTTAAAAAAGATATATGTTTTGGACCTCTGGCCGGAATCGAACCTGGGTCCTCGCGGGCGGTAGTGGATTATTACAGCCGGAGACTCGCAACGGCGGTGGACTTTCACAGCACCGCTGCACCGGACCTGCCGGAGCCGCCAGAGCCTCGCAACGGCGGGTGTTTGCGGCGGCGGATGCGGTACCAGCTGTGAAAGTCCACGGCCCACCTATGCCAGAGCCAGCGGCCCACCAACGGCAGCGACCCACCGGGAAAAGTCCCGAATCTCCCGATGGCCAATCCGAGCCTGCTCACACACACACAACTGAAACCAAAGTCATTTACAGACATAAGTAAACATCTCTCATACACACATGCATGGGCGTCGCAGCCATTATATGAGGGTGGGACAAGTCCCCCCCACCTTTTAAAATGATTAGTTTAGACCCCCCCACTTTTACCATGTGGAAAGTCCGTGCATCGGTCTATCCACTCGCTCTTTGTAGAGCGCTGTGCCAGTGCTTCATATAAAATCCATTCCACTTGCTTATTGTGAGAATGCCCAAATCAATGAAACTCCGTACCATGTTTTCACTGCTACTTTGTACCAAGGCAGATTCTCAGAGCCGTACACATGAGCCGTACACATGCTGCGTGTTTTGCGTAGCTGTGTCTTTAGTTGTAAGCCCAGTGGCGATCTGTTCATCTGTCATAATATGACTATTTATTGTATGATATATTATATCATACAATAAAGCCATCGAAAAGAATAGGATACAGCATGCAAAGTTATTCTGGGTCTTTGTGTGTGAACGAGAGAGCGCTAACGTACATAAGGAGTTGTTTCTACAACCAGGAGGAGGAGTTATCTCATGAGTTATCTCATGTAAACAAGTATTTCCAAGGCACACCTTTTATATGATCATTATAAAAAACAAGAGAATAACAGGTATGAAATAATTCCAACTCATAATATAGGACAGTAAAACTAAAATACAGTTTAAAAGGGGAGTGATTTGTAAAATATGCATAAAGAAAAAGCAAGTCTGTTTTAAGTTCTGTCTCACATGGGTGTTGAGAAATGTATCCATAGATTTAGTCCCTAACTTTGCTCTCAAAGTGCACCAGATTGATCCATTTAACTTCAACATTTAAAAAAAATCCCCCAGTCAAATTGTCCCCCCCACATTGAGGCTGCTTCCTACGCCCATGCACACATGTGAAACGCTCTCACACACACACACACACACACACACACACACACACAC
>CALSBZ010038413.1:0-20439 GCA_943591055.1 Gobionotothen gibberifrons | reverse complement strand
ACACACACACACACACACACACACACACACACACACACACACAGCGTTGCAGTCGGGAAGAAAAGCAATGTGGAGCGGTACCTCACCACTTCATAAGGAGTTTAACCGTGACACTTTTCGAAATCCCGTTTGTGTCCCCCCACTTTACAAATAGGCCTATGTTTATTATTATTTTTTAACGCAAGCCATCATCGCCACGGAGGAGCGCACAGCCTCTGTGAGCGAGAGAGACAGAGAGAGATAGAGAGAGAGAGAGCTAGAGAGAACCTAGTTGTACAAATTAAAGTAAGAAATCATTCCAATGTGTTCTATAGGACAGTAAACAATTTTAAAGGGGAGTGATTAGTAAAATATGCATAAAGAAAAAGAAAGAATGCTAACTAGGTAACATGAGATAAGAATACACAAGTTGAAATGATTTGTTATTGGTTGTGATATTCTAAAGATGTTTGGATTATTGAAAAGCTCCCTTTCATAGAGTGTTGAGAGATGTATCCATAAATTCATTTTGTGCTCAAAGTGCAGCAGATTGATGGATTTCACTTCAACATTTAAAAAAGATCCTACATTTTCTTTTCACTGAAAACTGGTCCCACAGACCCAAACAGCACACAAAGGTTAAAGGTAGCATATAATAATGTTAAAATGTGCTAAATATATACACTGCAACAAACCAAAAAAAGAGGAGTAAAAGTAGCTCACGACTTGTTTAATTTTTTTAAAGTAGCTCTCATCCTAATAAAGGTTGGAGACCCCTGTTATAGAACGATATATTTGACAATGTTAAGCTTGGCCTACCATTTGATTGGAGCGATGAGGAACAGGTGGGGCTTGAAAAGGCCCACCTGTTCAAAGTTTGAGAACCACTGCATTAAGGCAACATCATTGTGCACTTGCGCCTTAAACAGGAACCTGTCCCTATTTAAATCTGCACATATCAAACTTCTTCAGTTCTTATTGAACTCTTTCTGCGCTCTCAACTCCTTAACCACACAGCATTTGTTCTCTGTAAACAAAATAAGAAATATTTGTACAGAGACGGTTTTCATTGTCGCTGGTGATTTTAACACTGCCAACATGAAGAATGTCCTGCCGAAGTACTATCAGCACATCAGCTGCACGACGCAAGGTGGAAACACAGTGGACCATGTTTATTCTCCTTTCCAACATGGATATAAAGCTCTCCCTCGCCCTCCCTTCAGCAAATCAGATCACATCTCACTGCAGCTGCCTGCTTACAGGCAGAAACTCAAACGATCTATCATTGACCTTCTACTTTTCCTCTATTTTGTATGTACTATTAATATTTTTATTTTTTCATCAAATATAACATATTTAACAAAACATGCAGTAAAGATTAGCAACACCTAATTACCTGGATTGCAATGACTCGTGTAATAATGTGCTTTAACCACTAAGTGGTGCGGGTTAAAAAAACTCAAGTGTACAGTGTTAACACAATCAATTATACTGCTGTTTCCGGTTTAGTTTATGACGGATGTATTTTGTTATCCACATATATATTGTTTTGACATGTAGAAAATAAACGTATTTGAGTTACGTCCAAAACAAACGTAATTGAGAACGCAGTTTAGTTCTGTGGGAACGTAATTTTGAGGAGACAGGGTTGCTGTAGCTTATGTGCATATGATTGCAAAGTCTTAAAATCCCGAGTATGTATTATAGAAGGGCGAGGGGAGATATGATCGAAGTTTTCAAATATCTCCACAACATCTACAAAACATCATGCCCACTACAACGGGATTATAACACCAGGACTCGTGGACACTGCCTCAAGTTGAAGAAACAGTACTCAAGACTGGCTATCCGCCGCAACTTTTTCAGCCTGCGTGTGGTTGACTTGTGGAATGATCTGCCAGAAAGCGTTGTCACATCCAAGACGGTAAACTGTCTCAAATCCCGCCTCGACCATTACTGGTCAAACATCACCTTCACTTTGGACTATGTGACTGTTGCCAGCATCCATAGTAAATAAAGAATCAGTGATCTTATTTATTTATGAGCGACTAAAAGGCCTTAGGCCTATACAGCCGTATCCTATTGATTGATATTAAAACCTTTGAATCTTGAATCTACAACTTAAAAGCATGAAAGATCATTTAGAAATGAATAGTAATCCTGGCAGACATCTGATTGGACCCCAAAAATAACACTTAAATGTTTGATTTTCAAAAAGTATATTTGAGATAGTAGGTACATGTACAAAGAACTGTGTAATATGAACTAGAAATCATTAAAGGTTAAATGAGTGCATTTAAATTTGTAATCACTGCAGCCTTGGAACACAGTTGGCAGAAGAGCTCAACTCATCGAGATACAAAGTACATTTTTATCTTATTTTTACAGTCGTTGAACAAGAAAGAATACAATGGAAATACAGAAAAGTAAATGTACTTCAAATATAAGGACATTATAAGCATTGCAGGACATAAACAATGTAAAGATATTAGAAAATAAAACAGATGTTGAAACTAAATGTGGTCAGGGCTCTCTACGGGTCAAGAGATTTGGCAACATTAAAATCGGATCTCTTTATTGCTTGAACTGCTGTAAATACAGCCTACAGAAGAATCCAAAACACAGACATTGAAGCACAATCACTCCAGTCAATCTAAAGAAAGGCACCAAAACGACAGGAAGGATGCTCCTCTGAAGAGATCTGCAGAGGAGCAGTGAGCTGTACCAAAACTCCAGCTCATCAGCTTTGGATCTTTTAGTTTCCCATCTGTGAGTGAGTCAGAGGTACTTTGAAGTCAGAAAACATAGATGATAATAATGATAATACAGTACCAAGTCCAAATGACACTACTTTACATATTGGTGCAACACTCTAAAGACATATTTGATCAACATAAAACTTCAGAGACATTTAACACTGGTGTTTTATACAAATATATATCAAACACATCAATAAACTGCAAGCTCAAAATAAGGACTGTCTCCATCTGAGAGAAGAGGGGACAGAATGACCAGCATGTGTGAGACAGGGACTGTTTGACACTTTGACTTGCACACTGTACCTCCAAATTCACACGTGTAACAAGGGACATACCTGTAGATGTGTTACCTGTAAGACGGGCCTGTATCTCAAGTACTCAAATTAGGATCAAATCCTCCTCTTCTTTCATCTTTAACAGAGCTTCTGAGTGAAGGGCTGCCTCACAACATTTAACAACTGCAATTCTTTACAGTAGGGGTTTCTGTGAAAGGCTGTGGGACCAAGTGACGATGCTGATTGTTTTATAGGAAATGTAGGATCCAGTGTTTTTGGGAGCATGACATATATTTGGGTCAAAGAGTCACGATGGCTCACAAACAAAGCAAATATGGAAATGGTCAGTGTTCAGATGGTCAGTGTTCAGATGGTCAGATGGTCAGTGTTCAGGACCAGCTGTGTTTTCCAGATTTACTGCAGAAAACATTTTTGTTTGGCTTTTTCCTTGTCAACGCATGACAGAAGTACACTTCACAGTGAACTCAAGAGCATATACACATTTGTCTCTTTGATTATATAGTTTTGTAAAAAAAAGAAGATATTTATTCTCAATATATAGATTTGTAGCAGAGCTGTAAATATTATATGATCAAGGGAGATAACGGGAAACCAGGATATTTAAGTGTGTTAGGTATTTGCAGTACCTAACACTGCCGAATATAACATTTTTAAATGTAAAAGATTATAAAGAAAATGTAAAATGATAGTGAAGATGAAATGGAGAAGTTTGAATTAAAAGCTCATTTAAAATAAGCGATGGTGGAAGAGAAAGGTTTAATGTGAAATGATGCTGTAGGTTTACGGCTGGTACTTCTGTCAAACTGTGTGACGATATGCAGGAAATCTAAGTATCTTAATGTCAAGGCAACCCTTAAACAAAAGCGTGTCCACATCAGAGCCAGATCAAAAGAAAATAAAAGAATACACAGGAGACTGAAGCCACGCTGGCTCTGAGACCATCCTGGGCACAGTGGAGCTTTGCGCTGAATAGAAACAACATGCTAACATGTCCTATTTGCTTATTAGCACAGGAGCTGAGGTTTAGGGCATTTGGTTAGATCAAAGTATTGATTCAATTTAAATGCTGAGAGTGGTGCTAAAGCAATGTCAGCAGATCTCCAAAAGGATTTCAAATCATCCTGAGTGGGACATGGATTCTTTAATAGTTGCTGAGTTATTTCAGTCCAGACCAAAGCAGCTAACCAACACGGGCTGAACCCAGATGCTAACATGGCTAAAAACATCTCAACAATGAGCAAACAAAGTGAACCTTTTGGCATTCCCCGTCACAAACATAAAGCCTCTTCATGAACACTGGAGATGTCTGGATGAAGCAACTAACTGTGCATTCACACTGTCAACATTTGTAACCTGATACTGAGGAACTATCATTGTTCACCACATCAAACCGTGGAACATATCTATTCTCTCATACTGTATTTCTATGTAACCTTTTCTATCCCGTCTTAAATTTGACTCATCTATTTACATCAGCTATTGCATATGCACGTTCTACCAAGACATAGTCCGTTTGCTTATAGTGAACCCTGAAATGTTGAGAACCCCAAAGTGTTATGTTATAAATGTATAGTAGGGTTCCCAGCACATAGAAACTGCCGGATGCTAACCTGCATATGTCGGGCAGTTTGCACAATTATTATAAGTTGCGTAAATTAGCATTGATAAGCATTTGCAGACAATAGTTTAAAAATGGCTTGGACGATTTGGGAGTGGTTTTGGAGGTTATTGAGGATGCTGAACATTCTGACATTTCCAGGATCAAAAATGGCAGTTTAACCAGAAAGTGGCTATATTAGTACTCCCGGGGAGAATCTTGGGTACCTTTTAAATCTTTAGGGGACTAAAACTGCCATTTTTGATCCCGAAAATGTCGGAAATTGATTCAACATCCTCATTAACCTCCAAAACCACTCCAAAATGTCAAATAGCTATTGAATGCATATGCTAATTAATGCAACTTTGAATGCACCTTAGCATCCAGCCGTTTCTTTGTGCTGAGGATACATACTCTACATTTCCAGGTTCACAAGGCTGGCAACTAGAATATAGACTACATTTGATCCTTGATGTCCATTTATGGCGAGCTCCCTGTACTTCTAGAACCTGTAACAGACCTCTGAACTCTCAGTGAGCAGTGTGAACACACAGCATCATTTCATCCCAACCACACCTTCAAAGTGAACAAAATACCTATGTGGTTATTTACAACTTAAGGGGATGACGCTCTTCCCTTCATAGGAAACCAATGACATCTCCTGAGTACATGTACAAAAATAAATCAAATAAAGGAGTATCAGACGTATTGAAGTCCTGTTATGCGGGTGGTACCATATGAAGAGAGAAGCGGGAAAATGAAGCAGATGTGTGTTAGACCCTGCAGGAGAGAAAGGTGGTCGCTCAGACAGAGAGGGAAACAAAGCTGTTGTACTGCTCAATGTTTCTCTTCAGGATGTCAGAGCAGGGGCCGAGCACTCGCTCAAACCGGGGCCGGTCCAGTTTAACACACTTGAGGGGGCCCAATGCAACAACAGTGGCAGCCCGGGGCCGGTTCATCAGCAGGGCGATCTCACCTGGAAGAGAGCAGTCATCAGGTTACACAGGCAAACTCAATAAGCTTATAAGTCCTGCTTTTGTTTAAATAGATACTATATTTAAGGTATTATTGACTGTTTTCATCCACACTGGGCTTCTATCAGTCCACCCCATGAGACCGTGTCAGTAACTATGTGGTCTTGGTGACAAAAAGCCAGTACACGTCTGATTTACCAAAGTAGTCTGAGGGTCCCAGTCTGCCGACCTCCACAAACTCCTCGTCCTCGGAGCGCCTCTGCAGCACCGCGGCTGTACCCTGAGAGCACAACAGAGACCACTCACACCACAGAACATTCACATCCAAGGTGCAGATGCACTGATTATAGAGCCCAATTTCTCCAGAGAAATCCAATGTAGCTGTTATCAAGCTAATGGTGGAATGCATGACAGAAAAAGGGTTAGATGGGCTGTGATGTGGCAACAATAATGGGAGACTGGTAGTTGTTTCATTTAAACTACTTTTGTTCAATCTAAAAGATATTGCATTTTTAAATTGCCACAGTAACTGTTTAATGACATTGGTGCTGTCTAAGTAATGGGAAATCAATTGTTGACAGAATTCACACTGAGGGGTTCAACACCAAACAAAGTTGCCAGCCAATCCATGCGCTGTGTGCTGATTGTTGCTACAGAAGGTGTTCCTACCTCCAGAATGATGAAGAACTCATCCCCAGGCTGACCCTGCACCACTATTTTCTGGCTGTCCTCAAAATGCACAGTCTCCAAGGCATCGGCCACCATCAGACGCTCCCACTTATCCAGAGACTCTGTCAGGAGCAACAGCAGGTCAGCAGCTCAGTGATATCTTCTTTTAAAAACAGGAAGCACTGCTTCAATCTGATAAGACACTACAGTTCTTACCTAGAATGGACACCTTGCTGAGGAACTCCTCATACATTTTGCGCTTTCTCAAAGTGCTTCCCTAAAAATAGAAATGGTGTCAGTTCATGACGATCTGATCATGCTTGTGTCATTTCATTTCGGGCCTGGGACTGCAGCTCACCATCAGTATTCTCCTGTAGCTGTCTCTGTCGATGCCCCACAATTTGACGTCAGACTTGGCCCGGACTGAAGCTGCTCGAGGGGTTCCGTAGATCAGAGCCAGTTCCCCAAAGCTGCCCCCCTCCCCAATGCTGGTCACCCATTCATTGTTCACATATATCTAAATATATATATAAAAGATAAAGCAGAAATAGGTGACCCGGTTTCTATTGACATCAATCATTGTATCTATATTATCATATATGATAATGATGGCTGATGAGGGCTAAGTTTGTCTACACTGCATCCACAACATTCATATGCCAGTTAAGTGGTCAACATCTAGTCTTTCATTTATTTTCCTGACATAAAAATATCACATGACCAAAACCACATTAAGGTATTTGTTATCTAAGTAAACATCAATTACAACTAGCTATACATACCATTTAACAACAAAAGAAAAAGGCCCCAAAAGATGACACCTTGAAATCAGTGGGGATGGGAGCAACACATCAGGGTACTTTCCCTCTATGCAAGGCCACGCCCCTTTTTGGGTGAGAACACTTGCTATCATTTTAATGGCTGTAAATACAGATTCTGACGTTTTCGGCAATCACATGAAAAAAGTAATACTTTGTAGTAATACCTTTTTTATCTACAAGGAGCCCAGTTATGATGGTCAGACGGACAAACAATTCACGGTTGAATTGAAATCAATAGGAGACGGATGACTGGTCAGTCTGCCGCTGGACGAGTGGCAGGCTAACACTGAAACTGTGATTTGTGAATCAGATCGTTTCTTTTACTTTCCTTTATCTGTAGAGGAAGTAAAGAAATCGTAATGCAGGATTTTAGGCATGAAGAAACGATGCCTTGTTTTCACTGGAAAGTGGGCGTGGCCTAATATTGTCCAGGAGTGACGTAGCGCAGCTATAAGGATGAATTCTCTTTCGCTAAAGTTAAAGCTGGACAATTATATTCATATTTCTGTCCACTTGGGGGCATCAGAACACCTGAAACATAACTCCACAGAGCAACCTCATTGTTAAATGAATAAATTGTTGGTTTTAGTCTTGTTAGTACTCCAAACTTGTCCCTGTTTGAACCACTAAAGGACGTGGCGGTAAAGTAGTTTTTGAATACGTTAATACAATGACAGTTGGTTACGAAGTTAAAAAATGCACACAAAGTATAAGGAAGAGCTCTTACATCCATGTCTCCCTGGTCGATAACATAGAAGTTGTCCCCCTCATCACCTGCAACAGGAGCAATGAAGAGTCCTATGAATGAATGAACATAAAGAAACTTCTCCCTATGTTATGCCTGTGTATAAAACGTACCTTGTTGGATGACTGTTTCTCCAGCAATGTAGTTGACAGAAAACATGGCGTCAAAAATGTCACTGGTGGGCAACAAAATACTCTGGTTAGATGGAAAGGCGTCAAGAAAGATTGAAAACGACCAATCTGAGTGGAGCCATTACCTCCTCTCATTGTCGTCCAGGTGTGCAAACAGCACATTCTTCTCCATGGCTTTAGACAGCGACGCCATGCTCTTGTAGTCTTTTGGGATAACCTGGGGGGAGAAAGCTTCTTTAGATTTGGAATCAAGTCCAATATCAATATTCCTGACGTGCTCTTTAGTAGCTAAATGCTCCACTATGTTCTCTGCTCTGTTAACCTGCACGATGAGAACAGAGTTTTAGAGCCAGCTACTTTGCTAAAGGCTTCATTCCTCAGTAGAGCGGAGTGTGTGGAGCTCTCTCTGTTGGTTCATCACATCACCCACTACACATGTTGTCAGTTCATAGAAAACAAATATTGATTTGTGCAGCTTTGAAAACAGTATGAAGGTGTGTGAAATAAGGAAATGAAAGGAACCACCACATACCTTTCTGACATAGGAGGCGGCGTCCTCCTCAGTGTACACCTCGGCACTGATGGCTCCTCTCCGGTTCCGGCCCCTCACCACAGGGTTCATGGGCGGGGACACTTCGTCCTCACGTGAGTCTGACCGTGAGCTCGACTTCCTCTGAGAAGACATCTGCTGGACCTCCTCCTGCTGGGCAACAGGTACACAGAACCATACATGTGACACTCAAGAATAATTTAATCCTCAGATTAAGGATGGGTATCGTCGTATTTATTTTTATTTTTTATTTCAGAACCAACATACAGAACAAAAGGAGATCAACAAAAAAGTCGATAAAAAAAAGAGACATATTAAAGATAAGTACATAAACAAAACAAAAGTTGTGGCGGGACTCTTTTTAGAAATATTTCTGTCTGGATCCTTAGAGAATATGTTATTTGCTCCATCTGATAGAATTCCCACACCTTCTCAGTCCATACATTGGATGTTGGGGGTCAGGTTTTATCCACTAAATTGTGATACATTGAATTGTTGCTGTAGGCAATATTTACCTCAATGCCTTCTGGTCGCACACCTAGCAGTGCCCCCTTAGGATCCTTTGTCAAATGTTGGTGGAACACTTCATTTAGGGCCTTGAACACTTCATCCCAGAACTTTCTTGGTTTAGGGCATGACCAAAACACATGGGTATGGGTGCCTACTTGTCCACCACAACTTCTCCAGCATCTATCTGAGTTTGTTGGACTTATTTTAGCTACTATTTCTGGTGTTCTAAAAAATCTTGATCGA
Source organism: Gobionotothen gibberifrons (assembly GCA_943591055.1). Taxonomy (NCBI): domain Eukaryota; kingdom Metazoa; phylum Chordata; class Actinopteri; order Perciformes; family Nototheniidae; genus Gobionotothen; species Gobionotothen gibberifrons. The sequence continues at coordinate 11,165 of CALSBZ010038413.1, read as the reverse complement.
TCCGATACTTTAACGTTATTTTATCGGTTGTTTTTGTTATCTTTTAAGGGAAAAACTAATTGGAAACAGAATTAACTTTGCTTTATTTTATGTAAAATATTGTGACAAATTATTAAAGACTAATGTGATGATGGAAATGCAAAACAAATGAAAAAAATGGTTACATTTAATAAGTAACCCATGTTTGTAAGAGTTAGTTAACTCCCTATGTGGGCTCTGGGCTGCCAGCAAACATAACACACCTGACGTGGTAACGTTACATGTAAATGGGGCACCAGAGCTACGAGTGATAGCAGTTATTTTCATTCTCCGTCTGAATATGATGCCTTTTGGCCAGATGTTCGGACAGCTTATGGCAAACAAGCATGATCTAAATCGGGCCATGTAGAGTGTAACTAAACTTTTGAAAGCTCCGTTCTCTCCGTTTTGAATTTGTAGCCCTGGGGCCCATTCATTACCTGGTTTAGCAATCCCTGCCTTACATGGGCCCTACATCCTGCATTAATGAATAGTTATATACGAGTTGAGCCCCCACCTTCTCCAGTCTGTCGAAGTGATCCCTGAGGAAGGCCAGGGGCCGGTCGGGCCGGGTGGTGCACAGCTGGATGATGCAGTCCTTGAGCAGCTTCTGGATGTTGTGCTTCTGGACATACTGCTCGCACTCTCGGAGGCTACGCTCCTCCTCACCGCTTGTGCTCGAGGCCATTTTTGTCTTGTGACCTGGAAGAAGAGGAGAAGGAAAAACTAAACGGATCAGGAAGCAGCATTCTGATATTCTGAATGATTCGGAAACTTTGCTTTATTTTGACCTATGAACTTAAGGGGTTTCCCAGTTGAAAGTTACAAATAGCATGCCATGTTTATAGGGGACAAGCACTGGCCCTTCCTTACTTTCATGTCTAAAAGATAAACCTTATTAAACATTATTTCACAGCTTCTCTGAAATATGTGTCCCATAAGCCTTTCAAATGAGAAACATGCCATACTATGATTGATTCATATCTTGAATAATGTAACAAGAAGCATAATATGACTTTATACTGACACATCTTGCTGGGTGATAAAAGCAATAAAGATGATTATCTAAAAAAACAAAAAAATGTGCTCAATGACTTTGTGTGATGTATGTGATGGAAGAATCATTCTTTATGGGAGCTGGTTAGGTATAAAGTGAATCAATTTGTGTTGATACAGAACGGTTTCGAGCCACACAAAATGTTGGCATTAAAAACTGAACCTGTAGTAAAGATTGGAAGATGGACACTAATTTTGGAAAACATTGTCTACACACTGAAATGCCCCCAGCCCCCCTGATCCAGTGGTTCCTAAGCTAAAGGAGGTTATAAAGGAAGTTTGAAGCCTCCTTTTCTATCATAGAGAATTCGAACGGCACTTATCATGGCTGCCACTGAGGGACTTCCGGGTCATTTCACTCCGTTAGGAAGGTTCCTAAGCTAAATGGACTATTCGACCGCAACCCAGGACTTTCACTTGTAACAGAGTATTAGTACTACACTCTGGTACTTCTACTTTTACTTCATTACAAGGTCAAAGTACTTTTTCCACCTCTGCTATGCTACCCAACCAGCCATTGAGCTATAGCTGTAGTACAATCACTCAGTATTATTTAGTATTTAGCAGAGCTGAGGCTGGTCTATTTGCACTGTTAGCTTCTAGCAATGCAATGCAACACACATGCAAAATGACTGTTGTTTCACCAGATGATTTCTTATGATAAGCTTTCTTGAAATACTGACCACAAACATTAGCTTAGTGAGCTAACAGTTAGCACGACAGCCTCGTCTGAAAACAAGGTGAATAATGAGCTGTAACAGACGGAAACACGACCCAGGCTGACACTAAGTCATGCAGGACAGTGTGCCATTATTCACACAGCAAACAATAAAAACATCTTTACCAAATATCAAATGACGTGGTTCTGATTGTTTTCCTTCTTGACAGCAGAAAACCACCACTTCCGCCTGGACGTTTCACAATAAAAGCATCGCCTGTAATTAAAGAAAAGAAGAGGATAAATGTGTTGTGTTTTAAGAAATCTCTAATAACAACAAATGGCATATACCGGTCCAAATTATATCCATAGAAGGTATACTGAAACTTTCAACTTTTTTACCGTTTTTTTAAATCTTGAAACACTCACGGATTTGATTAGTTATTTTGATATATGACATAATGGTCTTTATGTTAAAAACAAACAAATCATCCGCTGTTCTTCACCTTCTTAAGGTTGGCATTTTCGGCAACTCACTTTTACCGTATCAAATTAAGCTGAACATGCTGGGGCATTATATTATGTATAAAAACAAACAGAAACAATATGTGTGTATAGTAGGCAGTGTAGGCTATATGATACTACATATTGTTTTTGTTGTTGTATTTGTTTAGCATGTGTATGCTCTCTCTTGTGGTGGTTTATTACCACACACCTGCTCATGATGGTTGTTGCTCAACAGCTATCAGCAGACACACCCACCTTTCTCCCCTCCCTCCTGTAATAACACAGTCACTTCCTTCACCAGTCGCACTGCTTCATTCGTGTCGACTGCCCAGAGTCCACGAACACAGCCCTGCACCTCTGAGCAGCCCCACAAACTGAACCTGACCACAGAGCAAAAGTAGGTCATAACATCACATTTTGTTTTATTACATTTAATCAGCTCACTCAGTTTTTGATCACTTGTAAAACCGTTTTTTGCATTCCATCTGGTCCATATAGTTAGGAAAACAGTATATCCCAATCTGTTTGACAAGGCAGGGCAAATACAAATACCCTACTAACACTTGGGAAGTTTAGTTTCTTTCCTGTAAGATCCAGTAGTTGTTAGAGGGCACAGAATACAGACGTTACAGTCACAGTGTTTGTACAGTGTGCACCACACCTGGTAAAGGTGTGCCATTATCTTACAGTCAGTACTAGCAGCTCACAGTTGCTGCAGACAGGGAACTTATACATTCATACAGTAAGTGCCAGTAAAGTGGATGTATCAAAGTAAGCAATACCAGTCAGGTGGATTTAAGTTGTTATGATTAAATCGGAGCATGAAAGTCTTATACGTATACTTTATTGTTATTGCTTTAGAATTCACTCCTCACATTATTTCTCAACCCAAATACTACAAACGAGCGGGGCTTTGTCTCTAAAAATGTTTCTCTACTAATTATCTGTCTTTCCTCCTCCCTGATCTGATCCTGGGACCTGCAGCAACACATCTGCAGCTCAGCAGTAACAGTGCTACATTCCAGAGCCTCCTTCTGTTCAGACATGTCGCTCTACAGTTTTGGACTGGAGCCACTCTCCTGCCACTCCTGGAACAAAGACAGGACCCGTAGGTGACCAGCAACACAGTTACACATGCCTCTGTGTTCTTTTTCCATGATGGGTGCACTAGTGGGTGGGACCATACTAACAATGCAGAGCGAAGATACATTTTCTCCCTGATCTAATTTCATTAATGTTGTCTGGAGAACCGCAGGGAATCTGATTATCTATGCAGGAAATGGAGTCAAAGAGCCTTGCTGCACGCATCTGACTGCACTTCAGTTGCAGGATGTCTTATTCTGTGTTTTACTTTGGATTACAGTTACACACGGAAGTGCAGATTACTTTTATACACACTTTAAATTTGACCTACCGTTATTTGATTTCAACAAGAAAGCCAGGGTCACTGCTGCTGTTTGCCAACAATATATTTTTGTGAAACTAAAGTGTGAAAACAAAAGCAACAAGACTATTTTATTTGCAGTTGGTCACTTAGTTTGTTGGTGGACTTTGGTCTTTGATAGGTGTCTCAACTAAATACTACAGCCTGCCTCACAGCCAGTGAGGCTTGAGCACAGCACTGCTTTGAGCTAAGTGCTAGCTAACATGCTCCTACTGATGTTAAAGGTCACATGTCATGGCCATTTCCACTGATCATAATTCCATTGTTGAGGTATACTAAAATAGAAAAATACTGTGCAATTTTCCAAACTCACATTGGTTTCGCATACAGCATCTCTGTAAAGTATGTGTATTCAGCAGTATTCACTTTCTCCACTAAACGGCTAGCTGCAGCTCGCTGCAGCTCTCCCCCCCCCTCCCACATAAACTGTGAGAATGGGTCTGCAGAGAGAATTTCGCCGAGATCCCAACTGTCTGTTATCAGCCTGCAGCCAGGGAGGAGAAATCAGCAGAGCTGCCTGAAGTCCGTGGATTGGTCAATTTGGACCAATCAGCGGGGGCTTAACGTAACGGCTCCGCGGACGTAACGTAACGGCTCCACGGATTGGCCCATTTGGTTCCGGGTACCGCATGACCGTATCGCGTCATAGTTCTGGGCGTGGCTACTGGGTATTCCTACGACACAGTACTCAGGAAGTAAACAATGGACAATGACGTATCTCCAACGAGGCGTTTTGGGGAGGTATTCTTTGTTTTAGAGTTTTACTCGCTACAGGGTGTACTTTGAGGGTTTTGACTCTGCAGACCGTTTACATGCATAAAAACCTTCATAACACACACGGGGACGGGTAATAACCGGAAAAGCATGACATGTGTCCTTTAACTTGTGGTTGTTATATTTCCATCTTAGTTAAGGATGTTAGCATATGGGCAATAAAGGTCACCTATTATGCAAAATGCACTTTTTGATGTGTCCCTAATGTGTCAGGAGACTCACAGAAAATACAACCCTCTCTCTTTTCCTCCTTACCCACATCTCTAAAAACGTGGGGTAAAACAGAGCTGATCCAGATTTGCTGCGGTCATGACGACATTACTAAAATGTGGGCTGGCTTTACGTTGAACTCCTGACAACGTCCCGCCCACGTCCCAACCTATCGTCCCCATACAGTCGGCTAGCTGAATCCCCTCCCTCAGCTGTGTGTCTGTGTATTCAGCAGGATGTCTATGAGAGGGACTTATGGCGCATTTCCACTACAGCGCGGAGCTCGCTTTAAGCAGGGGTGCGGGAAGGGGGGTGCTGAGGGCGCTGCAGCACCCCCTAGCGGCAGGCAGGCGGAGCTCCCCTGTCTGCACTTTTTTTTTTTTTTTTTTTTTTTTATATATATTTATTTCATTTCATTGTGCCTGAGATTATATTGTATATGATATTTATTCAAATGATAATTTAAAACTATATAATAAATTATTTTTGCTTCAGGGAAGAAAAATAAAAAAGATGTGGTAGTTTTTAGTCGGCTACTTTTAACGTGACGCACAAGTAACTGACATGGCTCAAAAACGTATCTCGGAATTTGTTCTCTCTACAAACGCTCAATCTGGCAGCAAAAACAAAAGTGTTGCGTTTATATTTTTGTTCAGTGTATATATATATAATACATACAATGGCACTGTTATTGTGGTAAACACTGAATAAAGAACATGTGCTGTATCAGAAACAATGGGCAAGGTGTTTTGGAAGTATTATGGTCGCGGGTTTACCACAAAGACAGTACCTTTTATATCCGGCTTCTTTACACATATTCCCTCCAGTACAGGAGTACAGCAGTACAGAGAGAAAGCGTTTGAGCTCCATACTGTTTCAGAAGGAACATAATATAGCGTTTAATCAGGGCAGCGTTTAGCTGAGTTTCTGCTGGTAAACAGCCTTCTCTTCACAGAGCTCACTGCGTGCATGTGGATGCTCCAAAGGGGCGTGGCCAGCAGCAGCTCCAAAGGGGCGTGGCCAGCAGCAGCGCTCGGATACATTTAAAGGGCCAGTCCCAGAATCAGCACTTTAGTAACAGGGCTGAAATAGATGGGGCATGCACACTTCAGAAACATGTTTGTATAGATATGGCCCTATACTATATTGTTTGAATATAGCATAATAGGTGAGCTTTAAACAAAGAGACGTGCTGACTGAGGCTGATGGTAAAAAGGTAATCTAATGAAGTAATAACAATCACTTTTTTAGTGACCATAAATGTACAAAGATGTCATGGCAATCTATCTAACTGTTGTTAAGATAGATACGTCTGAAGTGGAGTAACTAACTGAAAGACATTGCCAAACCTCATGCAACTCTGTTATGGATGATCATGGTCCCCATACTGAGGATTTCTCGGGACGTGAACTTTCCTCTGGTGGAATTATCAGGACAAGCTATAGGCCTGTACCCATTAAGAATCAAAATGTAATGTGCAGTATCTATGCAAAATCGCTGAGTACTTCATTTTTCCCAGAGGATTAATCTTTTACCTTTCAGGCGTTTTTAAGAATAATCACAAATGAAAACTGTGAATTTAAATGTGCTTCTTTACATCCTCTAAAGGTGCCGTATGCTGTCCACAATATAAAGACCCCTGACACAAATGTCATATTAGGTTTTATAAAAAATAAATGAAATGATTGATTGAAAATGTATCTGGGCATATTACCATGACATTGTCATGCTCCTCAGAGGATGTAAACTCTTTAAAGGTGAGGTGTCATGCTATTCCAGTTATTACCCGTCCCCTTGTGTGTTATGAAGGTTTTTCTGCATGTAAACGGTGTGCAGAGTCAAAACCCTCAAAGTACACCCTGTAGTGAGTACAACTCTAAAACAGAAAATACCTCCCCAAAACGGCTTGTTGGAGATACGTCATTGTCCATTTTTTACTTCCTGGGTGCTGTGTCGTAGGAGCACCCAGTAGCCACGCCCAGAGCTATGGCCGTACCCTCTGCCAGCCTAGCATATATACTGTTGGAATCTCAGGTTCAGTTCAAAACTGTATCCAGTCATGCCAACGAGGGTCTGTTTCCTGTCTTGTGAGGGGAAATGTTCAATGCATGCCTTACCGAGGGCAGGACGAAGTCAGTGGTTGACATTCCTTTTTAACACTGTTCCTTCAGATGTTGGAGCCGGTATTTTACTGTGTGTGCGGCATTTCACCGAGAATAGCTTCACAAAACATGGAGCGATTCATACCGGATATATACAGCGTAGGACACTGAAGGACGATGCTGTTCATAGCCGCGGGAAGTAGGGGTGCTGGGGGTGCTGCAGCACCCCCTGTTGGCGAGTGGTGTACATTTGAACAACTGAGTGACCACCTAAATAAAATTGATTAAACTACATAAAATAGTTATAATTTTACTTAAAATAAAAGTAGCTGTATACAGTAGCATATAATAGTCATGACTCATAGTATATATTTGTATCAGTCCAGTGGCTTGAATTTATTTTCCAAATACATAAAATCCGAGTCATCTAGGTCGTAGGTCGTGGGATAGTGAGGTAATTGACGCGACACACACACTGCAGAGTCACTGCAGAGTCGTGACTCCGTGAAGGTATTTCATGTTCGGGGTCATTTGTTTTGTGTATAACCTTGCTTCTTGCAAGTGACAATTGTTGTTGTCTTCTCTGTGAACGTTTTTTTCGCCGTTCTTTTGCCATTTTGAGATTTAAATTTCTAGCGGAAAGCTAACCAGGAAGTGTTTTCGCACACCACGTGACGCATCTGAACGAATCACGTTGTCAGAAGTTGACACCAGCCAATGAGATTTCGTTTCTTGGTTTAAGACCCTTTTGTACTTTCACGATTGGTTGCTGATACAAAGGAAATGACCATATTTGGATCCGATGAGATTGTGCAGGAGAGACGGACCTTTCCAACAATATCTCAGTGACATGGTGCAAACAGCGGTCGCGGTATTTTATGTTACGTTAGAATGCTAACTTTTGGTGAATTTTGGAGAAATCTACAGACGCAAATTGACAAACTAAAGTAAAAAATAAACACTTAAATGTGTATTTTGTACGTTTTCCTTCCAAAAGCCTGAAAGAAAACATATTATGGAATCAAAATAGCACATGTTTTTGCCTGCCGTGTCTCGCCTTTAACAAACAATTTATGCGACTATATATATATATATATTTTTTTTTTTATACCCCCTCCCCACTTTTGGCAGCACCCCCTGAGCAAAATGACTTCCCGCGGCTATGATGCTGTTCCTACTTTGTTTGGACCAGCGGGAGATTCGGGTACCCAACCTGTAAGTATTCATTTTTGTTTGTGTATTTATGATGTTTAAAACAAGCAAGCTATATCTACCACAACTGTGAAAATGGGTAAACGTTTTTTGGGGTGCTGAGCCATTGACACGGTGCTAACTGGGCTAACTCAGTTGCTAACGTTTACATATAAACTACAATGTCAGCAGATGGCTTTACATGTTTGTCATGGCAGGATAATGTCTGCATTCACACACGGAATACTCATACAGTATACTCCGGGTGATTTCCCTTACGGCCAGTACATTATATGTGGTTTTCCTCCAAGCTGCGACGCAGCTCTGTGCATGCTAACGAGGCTAGCTAGGCGAAAACATTGTTTTCATGCCAGCTACAACGAATGACCGAACGTAGTAGACTACTGTATAAGATTGCAATTGTAAACACGTTATTGCTAGCCTAATATGAACCACTAGCTTTTGTTCATAGTGGTTTTATTACACTACATTAGTTGCCTTTTCTCCGAGCTAACGTTCATATGCTACCAAGGTAAACCAGAAACCTAGGTTAGCATATTAGCTGGCAAGCTAACGGTGTTGAGATACACACTGCTACCACAAGTCCACAACTACTACTAACGAATCTAAAACAACTACGTTTCTATTATATAATATTTTCTGATTTGCATTTGATTTCATCCAGCCAGATCAGGAAACTCCTGGCGTATCTGGCGGACAATACATGATTGAGACGGGATGACCACTGATGCCTCAGCCCCGGCTGTAGCTTGCAAGACGGCGGGGAGGAATGGATGATATACCGTGTATATATGTATATTTATGTTCATTTTGTACATTTCTAAAATAAAGTTTGATAGAAAATACTTAGTAGCCTTTCTTCCCTGAATTATTTGCTCCTATAACATATCATTCATAAATAGCAAACCATGATTTGATTTTTCATCAAACAAAGTAGTAGTTTATTACAGGTAAAAATAACGTACTCTTCTTCCGTTCTACGCCCCAAATGTCTATACTCGAATCTGTACATGTTATGGGGTGTGTAAGGTGTATATATTGGCAAATCATGGTGTGTGCTACCGTTGGTGTTTTCAGCTAGCTAGCAGCTAACTGTCAGCTAAGCCACCTTTCGGAGCGGAGCCTCTCTGGTGGTTGACTAATCAGAACAGAGGGGCCGAGCTGACCAAACGGAGCACACTGGGCTCACAGGGAGGGGGGGGGGGAGAGCTGCAGCGAGCCGTTTAGTGGAGAAAGTGAATACACACACTTTACAGAGATGCTGTATGCGAAACCAATGTGAGTTTGGAAAATTGCACAGTATTTTTCTATTTTAGTATACCTCAACAATGGAATTATGATCAGTGGAAATGGCCATGACACCTCACCTTTAAGTGACATTTCCACTATTGCAATCATAATAATGATTGGCTAAATGACAAGGCATATCTGTGTATTAACATAAGATGAACCCTGTTTTGTAAATGTTGTCACCCTGAATATGGGTCATCACAATGCACATTAATTAACATTAAAGGTGGGGTAGGTAATTTTGGAGAAACCAGCTCGAGTGCGCTAGAATTTGAAAATACACAACCGGAACAAATCTGCCACTTCCTCACAGAGCCCCTCCTCCAACACACGAACGCGCACATGACCAATGAGGGCACGAGATAAGTTTGTGAACAGATGGAAGGCTGACAGGCAGGTAGGCCATCCAGTTATTTTAGCCAGGCCGGCTCAGATGATTGGTCGTGCTTTTTACAGCACTACGGCTTCCACAGATAACATTTTTGTATGGATTTTTTGTCAAAGCACTTAAGATATTCATTGCTATCGGGATGTTAAGAGCATTCCATGGAATATAACAAAAAGTGTATCGAGCCGGTTTCTCAAACTTACCTACCCCACCTTTAAATAAAAACTATGTCATATTTACTACCCCAGTGTTTTTGTATTAGTATCATCACATTTCAAAAGCCTAACATTTGGGTATACATATTTATTTACAGAGATTGCAGTGAGTCCTAACAACAATGTGGTGGACATCTATGAAAAGAAAGGCAATGAATGGGCCAAGATCCACGAGCTGACTGAGCACAGTGGGCGGATCACAGGTACTGTATCCCTCCTCCAACAGTGACGAGGCCGGGGGTAAAGGTGAAGCTGGACATTTGCCCCTTGCCATTCCCCTACGACTCGTATGTTTCTGTTTTAACACACAAGGATTGATGGGATATGAATTGATATGAACCTTCATTTGAGAGAGATAATACGAGATGTATACAAATGTTTTTTTATTTAATGTGATAAGAATTTGGGACTGAAAGTTTATTCTTTTACTTGGGAATAATGATTTGATATAATAGGCTAGAACTTGTATTGGCATCACACCGTTATATTTAAGAAAAACTAGTCTGATGAAAATGATAATGAATTCATATTACAAGAGAAAACATCGGAAGGGTTCTGGTGCTTTTATTCGTTTGTACTGTGAAACACAGCATGGTCATTCCCTCAGAGTTTAAAACATGAGAGTTTGGGCAGCCAATAAGAGAAACTTGAATTCAAATGTAATTATTTGACTACATGTTGGTATTGATATCCACAATTAAGGAAGCACATTTGATTTTAGGGTGTCTGAATAATACAAACTGTTAATGACATTATGTTAAATTCATGATTAGAAAGAAAGCATTGCATAATTTATGCTTTGACACTTGAATGAAGCTTCAGAACAATGTCCACAGGCATTGACTGGGCCCCAGAATCCAACCGCATTGTGACATGTGCCTCTGACCGCAATGCCTACGTGTGGACCCTAAAGGACGGCGTGTGGAAGCCCACCCTGGTGCTGGTGCGCATCAACCGCGCAGCCACCTGTGTGAGGTGGTCCCCGCTGGAGAACAAGTTCGCCCTGGGCAGTGGAGCGCGCCTTATCTCCGTCTGCTACTTCGAGAAGGAGAATGACTGGTGAGCAACACGTGACCAATTCACCATGATCAGAGACCAGAGGTGGGAAGTAACTAAGTACATTTACTCAAGTACTTGTAAGCACAATTTTGAGCTACCGTAATTTGTTGCTACTTTGTACTTCTACTCCACTACAGTTCTGAGGTAAATGGTGTACTTTTACTCCACTACATGTATTGTAGTACCTTTAATCCCTTTAGTTACTTCACAGATGTGGATGAATGATGTGAAA
>CALSBZ010038391.1:0-17193 GCA_943591055.1 Gobionotothen gibberifrons | reverse complement strand
GTGTGTGTGTGTGTGTGTGTGTGTGTGTGTGTGTGTGTCTGGGCTTGGGCTGTTGTTGCAATATTTGTATTGCACTTCACATTGAATTAAACAGAGCACTTCTTCCACTTCCAGGTTTGCAAAGAACTTGAATAACATTTACTTTTATTTCTTCCACAATATATTGTAGAGCTGATCCTGCTTAACAAAAAAGCGTAAGTATGATAAACCACCCCTTTTGTGTTATCTAGCTTTTTATGCATGTAAACGGTCTACAAAGTCACAAATCCTCAAAGTATACCCTGTAGTGAGTACAACTCTAACACAGAAAATACCTGTCTATGCTGCCCCAGAATGCCTCGTTGGACATTTTTCTTTTTCCATATTTTTCTTCCGGGAACCAAGTGACGCGTTAGACCCTGTATTCCACCGGGTCCGTTTGCGGTGACTGTTAGAAATTAAAATCAATGTTGATATGGTGTAATTTGAATTAAATACACTATTTAATTTAAATCAGTTTTATTCTGAAAAACCGGAAGTTCACACTAACTATTAACTTACTGTAAAGGACACATGTCATGCTTTTCCGGTTATTACCCATCCCCTTGTGTGTTATGAAGGTTTTTATGCATGTAAACGGTGTGCAAATCAGTGTACCCTCAAAGTACACCCTGTAGTGAGTAAAACTCTAAAACAGAAAATACCTCCACAAAACGCCTCGTTGAAGATACGTCATTGTCCATTGTTTACTTCCTGAGTACTGTGTCGTAGGAATACCCAGTAGCCACGCACAGAACTATGACGCGATACGGTCATGTGGTACCCGGAACCAAATGGGCCAATCCGTGGAGCCGTTACGTTACGTCCGCGGAGCCGTTACGTCCGCGGAGCCGTTACGGTAAGCCCCCGCTGATTGGTCCAAATTGGAGTACACTCAGTGCAGGCAGCTCTGCTGATTTCTGCACCCTGGCTGCAGGCTGATAACAGACAGTTGGGATCGCGGCGAAATTCTCACTGCAGACCCATTCTCACAGCGTTAATCAACCTATAAACCTTTTTCTTACTCAATATCAAGCCACACGTATTGTTTTCTGTGACTTTGTGTGTGCTCAGGATGAGTTTGGCTGTGTTTGGCTGTGTATCGCTAAACAAGGAAATCACACCTCCACTCAGCGCGATTCACAACGTCCCGACCAATCGGAGCACACTGGGCTCACGGGGGGGGGGGGAGCTGCAGCGAGCCGTTTAGTGGAGAAAGTGAATACTGCTGAATACACATACTTTACAGAGATGCTGTATGCGAAACCAATGTGAGTTTGGAAAATTGCACAGTACCTCAACAATGGAATTATGATCAGTGGAAATGGCCATGACATGTGACCTTTAACACTTTTATTCGGAAAATTCTTCTTTTCCGGTTAGCATTAGCATGTGGCGAAATTCTACATTTTCAAACCGTGAATCGAAGGTGAAATGACATGTGATGTTGTACACTGAGCACACTGGGATTAGCACTCATTTATTGACGCTGAATAACGTTTATCAGGGAATGTTTAAATAACCACAGACACCAGAATGACGTGACCTGGACTGACCGGTCACATGAGGAGAGCGCCTCCTTGCAATTTCATTTGTAAACCACCGCATATTTTGTGTAATTAAATGCTGTTAACTTTTATAAGCTTCCCTTGACTCTTTTCAGTCTCTCCTGCCTTCAGGGTTCTAGAATTGCTTACATGACCCGGTGGAATACAGGGTAAGGGCGGACTGGCCATATGTGTGTTCTGGAGAATCACAGAACGGCCGGTTGTCAGCGGGCCGTTGGCGGCCGGCACCGCCCATCATTTTTTGAAACAGCATCATGTAAGTTGCACTGACAGGTGACAGAGGTCCACAGTTGCCCCGCAGCGAGGCTCCCCCCGCCCTCCCGTAGACAGTTCACGAGCTCAGTCACGTTTAATGCGTTTAATGCTCTAAGTGAGGCTCCACTACACTAAAAAAGAAAAGGACAAGGCACACTGTAATGCCTGTGGCAAGTTAATAGCTTGCCACAGGCATAGCTCAGTTACAATAAAGCACAGCTATTGTGCAATGCATTTGTATTGCATGTATATTTTTTATTTGTAAAAATGTTAATTAAAGCTTAAAAGAATAAAGATATCTAAATGTTTGACCTCTATCTTTAACAATTTTGCAATCGAAACCGGGAATCGATAAGAACCGGAATCGATAAGCAGAACCGGAATCGGAATCAATACATTTCAAACGATACCCATCCCTACTTCTGGCCGACTCTCTCCAACACAAAAAAGGGACACAAACGAAAAAAGGAGAATATTGGGCTATTGGCTCTACTGTGTCTCTTGCTCTCGGGAGATATCCACCCGTGTGCGGGTCCCGGCGTCGCTTCCATCGACCTGACAGCTGGCGGTTTCCGAAGAGGCTGGCTAGCTGGACAGCTAGCACCACCGTCGGAGGACTGCGGGTCCACACCGAGACCTGGTAGCAGAGTAGCAGAGATCCACACACAACCATCGTAACTCCAGAAGAGGCCGGATAGCTCCCACACCACCGGAGAGCTGCAGGTCCGCGCCGAGGGCTGGCGGCCTAGCAGCGGAGATTTGTGCGTCGCCGGATGGCTTCGGACGATGAGGGCTAGTGGAACAGCTAACTCTGCCAACCGGTCTCTGTGGTCTCGCGTTGACAGCTACTGGCCTAGCAGCAGGGTCCATCTCCATACCATCAGAGGACTGGGGGCCCGCACCGAGGGCTGGAGGCGTAGCGGCGGAGATCCACGCATCGCCGGGTGGCTTCAGACGAGGCGGGCTAGCTGAACAGCTAGCTCTGCTGAGGGACTGTGGGTCAGTCCCTGTGGGTCAGTTCGCAACAGAGAACCACAAACCAAAAGCTAGCTCTGTCTGCTTCACTATCAAATCCGGCCCCGGGGTGATATTTACTGGCCCTTTGAGAATAATGTTAAAAAGTCATCTACTTTTTATTTTAAGATTTTTATTTTTTAAAGTTTTTTTTTGGGCCAGAGTGCCTTTATTCCAGAGAGGGTGTTACATTGAGAGATAGAGGGCCAGACATTGCCTTAAAACTTCGCCGGGCTCGGGTTTCGAACCCACCTAGCTACTGTAGTGACAACTCCTGTCATTTTTTGCATCTCTGCGTGAATGATAATTTCACCTAAATGAATTCAAATTAAATGATGTTGATGGTTAAGTTAGCTTCACATGTAGGCCTACACTCTTAAAAATGCTGGGTTATTTCTATAAACACATTGCTGGGTTGATTTGGCTGGGTCATAATTATGGGTTATTTGGGTACTGTAAACACACTGGTGGGTTGTTCATGCTGGGTCAAAGGGGTTATTAGGGCTTCAATTGCAGTTGAACACCTGCCTGGGTTATTTTCAACCCAGAGGTTGCTTTATTAATTTTCCCACTTCTGAATCATTCTGGAACCATCTTTTAGTCATTTCTCACAAGGTATGTAACCTATATTTTACCTATATTTATAAAATTATACAATTCTGTAACCTATATTTTTTTAATGAGTTGTGATAACAGCACAATAGGGATCTGTATTAATAATAATATGTCATTTAACAGACTGTGCAAAGTATAACATTAGCAGTTAACGTCGGCTACAAATGTTTTACATTTCTGTGAAAGAGCCTTGAATTTACGTTGTGATGCGATGAATTATTATTTTACAAAGACGTTTGTTCTACTAGTAGCTATAAATAGGTCTGAACTATATAGCTTTTGGTTTGTGTGCAAAATGATTAGATGTAGGGCCTACAATAAGGCAGTATAAATCACATGGCTTTTACGTCACAACTGTCACGATTATCTTATGTCACGTTTGTAGTTTTGTATGTTTGGGTTTATTTTGCTGTTCGGTTCTCCCTGTCATGTTTTCCTCCATGTATATTGTCTGGTCCCTCTCCCTGTGTTTTTCCTCCTGTCGTTAGTTTCCCTGGTGTGTTAATTGTCTGATTGTGTTCACCTGTGGCCCTTGGGTTTCTCCTCCCCTGCCCAGCTGTTTCTCGTCTTGTGATTACCCCTCCCTGTATTTAGTCTTGTCTCTTCCTGTGTTCAGTGTTGGTTCGTTGTTTGTCTGTGACTGTGTTCACGGGGTAGTGTTCTGTTTTGTCCATTTAACCTTGGAATAAAGGTATTTTTTTCTGTGAAATCTGCACTTTGTAATACATTATTTGTTTTAAGGCTCTCTGTTTTTTGGGGGGGGGGTTGAATTAGTATTTTTTGCATTGTTCTTTTATAGTGGCCTGAATGTTGGTGATTTGCCAATGCTGAATAAATGCATTTATATATATATATATATATATATATATACACGGTGTGTTTGGAGATAATTCATTACACTATTATACATTATTATTATTATATTCTATTTAGCCCAACAATATAGTTAATTTCAATCAATAGCTTGGGTCAAATAAACAACCCAATGTATGGTTTATATTTAACCCAGTGATATAGTTAATTTCAATCACTAGCTTGGGTCAAATAAACAACCCAGCACATGGGTTAAAATTATCCAGCCCAGCACATGGGTTAAAACAACCCAGCGTGTGTTCTGTCCTATAGTGACTCAGCAGCTGGCTTATGATTGGGTTATTTTTTAACCCAGTAGTTTTAAGAGTGTACTGAGTTCTGAACTTGCCATTTAGATCTATAAAGGCCTTGGGGCTATGTTGTTTGATTTAATTAAACACAATATATGCACTCCACTATGCTGTTGTAGTACTGTATCTGAAGCTCTTAATATTGCTCATATTTCAAGCCATCTTTTTCCCGGCCCCTTGCTTTGGATCATTTTCATCAACCGGCCCCCATTCCAAACTAATTGAATAGCCCTGTTCTATTGTATCTCTGTCAGGATATAATGTGTTTAGGAAGGATAGACTGAAGGGAAAAGGAGGGGGTGTGTTGCTTTATGTGAGGAATACCATCACTTGTAGGGAGATTGCTCTTCCAGCTAATGTTGATCTGATTTGCCTATATCGACCACCCACCACTAAGGTGGATTTCTATGACCAGGTAAAACTCATGCTGTATTCCTGTGACTCCAACAAAGAGCTAATTATTTTAGGAGACTTTAACATAAAGTGGAATGACAAACAAAATAGAAAGAACGGATCACGGATAAACACAACTTAATACAACTAATGGATCAACCGACTAGAATAACCAAAACCTCCAAGACTATGATATATTTAGTATTTACTAAGAAAGCTGACAGAATAGTTAAAAGATACAATTTCCTGACTGGTCTTTCTGACCATAATCTTGTTCTTTTTGCCAGGAAACATGGCCACACCTAAAACCCCTGCCTTGGGTTCATGCTTCATCCCCAAAAACCGGCAACAACATTTTATGGATGCAGTGAAAATGATTAATTGGGGGGACACTCTGTCCTCTGAAGATATTGGTGAAAACAGTGATCTGTTTATATCTCAAATTAATTTGACTTTTAAGAAACAACAAGCCGTTTAGGACAGAGAGTGAATACTAGGGATGAAACGATACCAAAAACTCACGGTACGATAATATCGCGAAAAAAAGTCCACGGTACGATATTTATCACGATATTGAAAAATAAAGGGAAACAAATTTATATATTAAAAAAAAAAGAAATTGTACTTGAATTTTTTTTCCTTTATTAAATAATAAATCTGATTTGTACAGCATTTTAGTAGGATAGTAGTATTTTAAAGTGTCATCAATATAATAATCAGACCCTGCAAAAGAATAAATCAAGTTTCGCTTTAGTTTTTCAAGTAACTCAACTCTAACTCATTAACTCACTCACTCAGCATCATCAAGGTTTTCTTTTAGGAATATGAGCATGTCCACATTTCCAGGTAGAAGCTGGGATGTTTGGGCGTTTACAATATCCCCTGCTGTGGAAAAAACTCTCTTGCTTGCTACTGATGTTGCTGGGACAGAGAGATATGCTTTGGCCATGGGTGACAGCAGTGGGTAAAACTGTGCATTGTCTCTCCACCACTTCAAAAACAATACAGTTGTTGCCAAGAAAGTGATGTTTATTGACAGGACGAGATATAAATATACTGTTGGTACTTGTCAAATTCTCAAGGTATGTAAATACGATATCCTTTTGTGTTATCCGTTGTTTTATGTTCATGTTGTAACCTACTTGCTGCCATGTTGGACAGTTCTCCCTTGAAAAAGAGATCGATTATCTCAATGGAACCATCTGGTTGAATAAAGGTTTAAAAAAATATATATTTAAAAAAAATATTATTTAAATGTTTTATTTTAAATCGCGGTTGATTTTGTCAGTCTCACGACGGTATATCGCGATATTCGATATATCGTTACCTCCCTAGTGAATACACACACTATACAGAGATGCTGTATGAGAAAACCAATGTTATTTTGGAACATTGAACAATGTAAATCTATTCTAGTAGACCTCAACAATGGAATTATGATCAGTAGAAATGGCCATGACCTTTAATGGTTAATTGCAGCCTTGATTTAAACATGCAAATCCCAGGTCTTGATTGACTTCTTGCACTATTTTTATTTTTACATTTGTTTTATTGTTTTATATATTATGTTGCATTGTTGGAGGAGCTTGGCACTTGAGTTTTTCATTGCCACATCTCCACTGTAGCTGTGCCTCTGACAATAAAGCTTTGAATCTTTGAATGTACAGTCTCTCTCAGTGTATCGCCTGTTTGGACGTTCTCCTCGGTCGTACTTTCATCCTCTCCTCCACTGTCCTGCATCCTTTAAAGCAGAAATGCATCCGGATGTTTCCGCGGAACTTCTTGTCTCTGATGCCGTAGATGAGAGGGCTGAGAAGACGAGGAAGAACGTTGGTGAAGAGGAAGGTGCTGAAGAAGATGTCTGTTCTCTTGTGGGGCCAATTGGTGACGAGGAAGAGGTTGATGAAGGGCGAGATGAAGGACAGCAGGCAGAGGAGCAGCTGGACCCCGTGGAGCAGGATGGTGTTTCGGGCGTTTCTCATCGAGGCTCGACTCACACCTGAAACCCCCCGAGCTGCGAGGAGCACGTTCAGATAGGTGAGGACCACCGTGAGGAAGACGAAGGAGAACAGGAGTACCTGAGGAGGAAGAGGGGAGTACTTAACAGAGATGGCAAAAGTACACACATCCTTTACTCAAGTAGAAGTACAGATACTCATGTTTAAAAATATGTACTGACTAAACTTCTTTACTCAAGTAAAAGTAAAGAAGTATGGGCTTTGAAATGTACTTCAGTAAAAAGTACCCATAACTAGCAGCTGTTTTAAAGAGTACCTGACCTCCCTTTATATTAATAGAACAATAATGTCATTGTTAGCTAATGAATGTTTCCATGCTGAACAACAGCAACATGACAACGTTTTCATTGGTCCCTCTTCTTTAGAGAAGACCAGGAAATGATGGATACACGGATCGTGTTCAAATCACTATCTAAATAATAATGTTCACGCCACCAAACACAGATTCAAACTAAAGTAACCAGCCTGTTTGGAAAATGTAACAAGTAGAGAGTACAGGTATTTGTGCAGTAACCCCAGCGGTACCACGAAGTGAGCAGCCGCCATGAGACCCAGAGTCTGCATGATGGTCAAAGTTGTCACCGTTGCCCCCTGTCACAGTCTGCAAACTGCCTGAAGCAGGGATGCCTGTCTGCTCTCTGACAGGGTGGCACGTAGTCTGCCTGCATCGAGCAGAATCCCCAGATACTCCACCTGCTAGTGAGGTATGGGACTGCTCTTCTTCGACCCCCTGGAAGGGAAAACGCAAATACTTTCTGTGCCTTGGAGCAATTTCAACATGAAAGTAAGCGTCCTTCAGGTCGATGGTTGTGAACCAATCGCCCGGCTGCACTAGTTCCAGTAATTGTTTTACATATGGAACTTTTTGCAGGCAATGTGCTGATGCAGGCTGCGAAGATCCAGAATGGGTCTGAACTCTGGACGCACGACTCCAGATTCTGTCTTCTTGGAAACCAGGAAGTACATAGTAAAGCCCCCTTTCTCTGTCCTGAGAGTGCACAACAGACACAGCCTGTTTTTGGGCCTGAATCTCTGTTGAAAGGAAAACCTATCTCCTCCTGGGATGATAGATTTGCCTCTCTTATGCCCCTGAATGGAGGAGGGACGCAGCAAAACTGGAGTGAGTACCCCAGTTTCAGTGTCCTGTCAATCCATTCTGTCAGTACACAGCTGCGCTTCCATTCCCCATACAACTGTGTTAGGGGACCTGCAAGCAGCTGCGGAGTCGCAGCTAAGAAGCTGTAGTACTCTATGGTGGCCTATTCCGCAGCCAAACCTTCCATAAAAGGAAAATTGGCCCATGGGGGGCTGACACAGAAATGGCCGATTTTCTACTGAGGTCCCTGAACGCACCGCTGCACGCTCTCGGGGGGCCGTGCGCCCCGTCATAATGCCGTCTTCACACGGACGGTGAAATGTATCAATCGGAACTATTACACTAGGCGAGGTGTGTTTTCTGACAACAACATACCGGCCATAATGTCCCTGCACCCGCATAGTGCTTTGACAGCACTTCCTGTGGTTTATCACACTCACATGCGCATGCCCACTGGCTGCCTCCTTTACTGGAGTTACAACTGAGGCGGCGAGTGGGGAATTGTGTCTCATAATGGGTGCCCAATTAACATCGTATGAAATGGATCTTGCCGATTTCAAATGAGACATTTATGGGGAAATGTGGAATTGTTGAGAGAGATAACTCTTACTCTGGGATAAATGCAATCGTTTTTATTAAATGCATTTTTCACACACACATCACTCTAGAACTAGGGTTACAATACGTAACCCACCGTTCTTGCAACAGGGCCTGAATTTCTGTTGAAAGGAAACTTATCTCCTCATGGGATGATAGATTTGCCTCTCTTATGCCCCTGAATGGAGGAGGGAAAATGAAAAACTGGAGTGAGTAACCCAGTCTCAGTGTCCTGTCCATCCACTTTGTCAGTACACAGCTGAGCTTCCATTCCCCATAAAACTGTGTTAGGGGACATGCAAGCAGCTGTGGAGCCGCAGCTAAGAAGCTGTAGTACTCTCTGGTGGCCTCATCACCGTTCCCATCAACATCCCTTAACACCTGCATTGAGGAGATAAAGGCTTGGATGCAACAAAACTTCCTGCAGCTTAATAGCTCCAAAACAGAAGCTATTTTAGTTGGCACACCAAACCAGGTCCAGTCATCCCCCATAACCCACATTACCTTTTCTGGCCAAAACATACCCCTCTCCTCAGCAGTTACCAACCTGGGTGTAAGATTTGACAGACATCTGACCTTTGACACCCACATCAAACACCTGTGCAAAACCTTCTTCTACCACCTCAGGAACATTGCAAAACTCCCGTCAGATGCTGAACAACTGGTCCATGCCTTCGTCTCCTCAAGGCTTGATTACTGCAACGCTCTCCTCATCGGGACTCCTAGCGGGAGCCTTCTGAAGCTCCAATACATACAGAACAGTGCCGCTAGGCTGCTGCCAAACCTTTCATAAAAGGACGTTTGGCCCATGGGGGGCTGACACAGAAAGTGACGATTTTCCACTGAGGTCCATGAACGCACGCGGCACGCTCTTGTGGGGCCGCGGCTCCGTCATAATGCCATCACTTTGAAACGGACATTATGGGGAAATCTGGAATTGTGGAGAGAGATGACTCTTACTCTGGGATAAATGCAATCGTTTTTACGGAATGCATTTTTCACACACACATCACTCAGTGTTTCTCTTTTTCATACCAAGGACCACTTAACCAATACAAAAATGCTGCTGGGAGCAGATGGGCTGCCACGCTCCGCCGCCATGGTCATCACGGAATGCTCCGGTTTTGGGACAAAATTAACATGGAATCACTCCGGTCATTGTACATACTTCGTCTCACTGGAATATTAACGGTTGGATTGAATACAACATCGACCCAATTTCTCCAGTCAATGACGGGAGAGTTTTGAAAGTGACAAAACACTGTTCCACACATTTAAAAACACTTCAACAATTAAACAATGTTTACCCAGGATTCAGGCACCTTCCCTGGCTTGTAAAATGCGATGATGCGCCCTGGAGGTATCAGACTATTTAAAACATGTATACCCAGAATTCAATCACTTGTCCTGGCTTGTAAAGTGCTGTGAAGCAGCCTGTTATGTGGGTAAACTCTCTTTGCATTGTAATCACTATTTCTGCTATCACTATCACCACTTTTCCCCACGTTTCAAACCCTTATTCCTGGTTAGAAAAGCCATATGCTGCATGGAGCTCTCTGGGTCCACTCTCCCTCTATTCACACCACTTTTCCCCACGTTTCAAACACTTATTCCTGGGTAGAAAAGCCATGTGCATCACCCTGGATCTCTGCATATGTGCCTGTGAGTCTGAGACCCTGCTCAGACTTTTTTCTCTTCTTGTACATTTGACGACATAAATGTGGACGAAATGGACAGTTTCATGTCCATATGGACATTAATCTGTCCATTTGACCGTATGTTTATGCAGTCAAATGGACACTCGAATTAAAACAGTTTAATGCACTTTTAACACTCATGTACCCATGATTCAAGCTGCTTTCCTGGGTTCTAAAGTACTGTGAAGCAGCCTGTTTTCTGACAACAGTCTGGGTGGAAGAGCCATATGCTGCGTGAAGCTCTCTGGCTCCACTCTCCCTCTATTCACATCACTTTCCCCCACGTTTCAAACACTATTCCTGGCTTAAACAGTGATGTGCATCACCCTGGATCTCTGTATATGTGCCTGAGACCATGCTAACAGTTTAATTTGCAGTTTTTCTCTTCTTGTCCATTTGACGACATAAACTGAAGGTCATATGGACACGAATCTGTCCATTTGACCGTCAGTTTATGCAGTCAAATGGACACTCAAATTAAAACAGTTTAATGCATTTTTAAGACTCATGTACCCATAATTCAAGCTGCTTTCCTGGGTTCTAAAGTGCTGTCAAGTGCCCTGGAAGTGTCACACTATTTAAACAACGTTCACCCACGATTCAAGCTGCTTTTATGGGTTCTAAAGTGCTGTGAAGCATCCTGTTCTCTGGGTACAGTCTGGGTGGAAGAGCCATCTGCTGCATGGAGCTATTCACACCACTTTTCACAGCATATGAGTCCCGTGGGTCTCTGTGTGTCTCTGTGAGTCTCAGACCCTGCTAACAGCAGTGACCCTGCTGCCAGCATTATGAACAGATCGAGAAGTTTCTAACAATATTTTTGGGCTAGAAAAATGACATTTCTGGGTGATTTTGTCAGTTTATGGTGCTTAGCCCACAAATCTTGAGGGTGTGCGGGCCGACCGATATGAAGCGTTTCCAAGACGAACCGCCTGACTCAGGGGTCCCACCATGGTTCCGCAGCAGGTTGGAAGTTCCGGGCTGGAACCTCCCAACTTCGCCGAGGAGTGCCAGGCAAAGATTTGTTTATCTTACCCTCCACTGTTGCATAGCGGCCTTAGTCGGCTGCGGCATTCAGCAATTGGCCTTGGCCCAGGCCCGGTTCCCCCGGGGACCGGTGCTCGGTGGCTTCACATGATATATTGTCGACCCTACTTCATCACGGGCTACCTGGTACATATATGCTTGCCGTAAGGGGGATATTGCCTGGTCGCGGGTGTCCCTCCCAAGGCTTGAGTCGAGCCGTCTGCTTATCATCAATTGGCGTGCTCCACATATATGCTTGTCCCTAAGGGGGTTGCTTCAAGTGCTCGGTGGCTTCACATGATATAGGGTCGACCCTACTTCATCACAGGCTACCTGTTTGATCCTGCGTAACAACCACATATGCTTGTCTGTAAAGGGGGAACTGCCTGGTCCCGCCCGGGTGTTCCTCTACGGCTAGTGTCCAGCCGTCAGCTGCGGTATCAATGATGGAAATAAACAAAGAATAATATTTTACAGGACATGACGGAGATAGGTGTATTTTCTTGCTCGTCCTGTGTCTCCTTCATGAGTCGGTGACTCCCACTGCATTGCTACACAGAAGTTTCCTTCACATGTTTAGTCAGAGTGAGAGTGCTTAAGTTTGGGTACACAGATTTGCCAGGCGCACCCACCCGTGGAAAGACGAATATGACAAAAAAGTGAAAGTGTGAACCTCCAGCACAGGGGGGGTGCCGTGAAGAAGGCCGAATATGGATGCCGATGGGCGGACGGTAAAGCACCGCAAAATCCACCCCCTTTTAGGGTTACCAGGGCCATGAGGTTCTGTAGGGTGTGATAATTTGGGTTTAGTCCGAGGAGTGCTTAAGTCCGGGGGCCCGGGGACTCAAGGTGTGCAAGGTTATGGAGGTGCCCCTGTCAGGGACACATGCTGGAGGTCATTAGTCCGTCCTTTGGGGATCTTGAAGGGGCCACAGAGAGGTGATTTCCCCGGTCTCTGTCCTGGATGTGTGAAATAACCTGAGTCCCCATTTCAGGGACACATGCTGGAGGTCTCTAGTCCGTCCTTCGGGGCTCTGTGAGCCGGGAAAGAGAGGGGATTTACCCGTCGTCTCTCCTGGAAGTGTGAAATAAACAGAGTCCCCATTTCCAAATGTGACTCTGGAGGAATGCAAGGGGAGTTGACAGGGGACTCTACCCGCATTATGAGGCACTATTTTTGGATACTTTTTTTACATTTTCTGCACAGCCTGCTCTCTGGGTTCACGGGTTCACTCTGCCTCTATTTACATCACTTTCCCCAACGTTTCAAACCCTTTTCCTAGGTAGAAAAGCCATGTTCTGCCTCCTGCTGTCTGGGGACACTCTCCCTCTATTCACACCACTTTTCCCCACGTTTCAAACACTTATATCTGGGTAAAATTAGGTCTGTCACTTTGGGTAACCGCACCACTGTCGGACGTCTCCCGAGAGTGGGCGTCCATTGCCGCTATATAGGTGAAGTCCTGGCGGACAGACCTGGGCGGTGGACTTCAATGGACGCCGGACTCGGAAGTGCCCGACAACGAGAAGTTCTCATCATCGTCCTCCCCGGCAAATGGAGTCATCCGCCCCGCTGGAATGGCAAACGTGAATGGCACTGCCTCGGCCATATCCTGGTCCCCCAAATACTCGAAGCAGAGGTGGTGGCGATCGGCGCCCGCCATTTTCCCAAGATGGCGGCGCGCGTGTGTGCAGCGGCTCTCAGCTCTCCAGTTTCGTGCTTGTTTGTTTTGTTAGTTTTGATGTGTCTACCTGCCGATCTCTGTCAAGCAAATCGTGTATACAGCCGTATGGATTTAGTCAACATTGGACTACGAAGTTACTCTCCTGTAACAAAACACTTCCAGCATAAGCACAACATACCGGATGATATATCGAGAGCACCGGGCTCTCCGTGGACTATTGTCGGCTCTTATGCACGGCATAGACGGCGGAGAGAGAGGAAACAGAAGCGGGGGTGCCGAGCTGGTCTGCTAACCAGGCTAAGGAAACTGCCTAACAAACCCCCACTCCCGAGCCTCTTTCTGGCCAACGTCAGATCCATCGTACCCAAGATAAACGAGCTGGAGCTGCGGATAGACACCAACGACTTTGTCCGCAACTGCTGTGTGATGATTATGACTGAAACCTGGCTTCACCCCGGGATACCGGACGCTGCTGTGCAGTTAGCGGGCGCACTTCCACCGTCAGGACCGCAACAGCGAGTCGGGTAAGTGCAAAGGAGGAGGACTTTGTGTTTACATAAACAATGACTGGTGTTCACAGAGTCGAACTGTAGACAGTTACTGCTCCCCTTACATCGAAGCTCTGACGGTCATATGCCGGCCTTTCTACCTCCCTAGAGAGCTAACTGTAGTAACTATCACAGCTGTTTATATACCTCCAGACGCAAATACTAGCTTAGCCCTCACCCACCTCCATACTGCCATTAGCAAACTGCAGCAGGCTCACCCTGATGGAGTACACATTGTCGCTGGTGATTTTAACCGGCATCCTTAAAGACTGTTCTTCCAAAATTCAGCCAAAATGTGAAAAGTGCCACCAGAGAGAGAAACATACTAGATCATGTTTACTGCAACATCAAGCAGGCATACAAAGCAGTGACTCAGCCACATGTTGGCCAGTCAGACCATCTGTCACTGCATCTCATTCCAGCCTACACCCCCATCAGGAGACAATCAAAGCCCATCACAAAACATATTGACACCTGGCCTGATGATGCCCTCTCTAGGCTACAGGACTGCTTCAGTAGCACAGAGTGGAGCATATTTGAAAACCAAGACCTCAGTGACTACACCCAAGCTGTACTCTCCTACATCTCATTCTGTGCTGGGAACGTTACTGTGTGGAAACGAAACAGAGTTTTCCCTAATCAGAAACCCTGGATGACAGGCGAAGTGCGGCTTCTCATCAGAGAGCGCAACGCCACTTTCAGATCAGGGGACAGAGAGAAGTACAGCACTGCTAGAGGAAATCTCAAGAGGGGAATTAAAGCTGCTAAGGAGAGCTACAGGAGAAAAATTGAGTGTCACATCTCAGATAACAACCCACGGCAAATATGGCAGGGAATACAGAACCTCACAAATTACCAGGGCAGAATCACTACAACAGTCCATTCTGACGCCTTGCTAGCAGAGGAATTAAACAGTTTCTTTGCACGGTTTGAGGCAGTCAGACAAACAGCGCCCCCTCCAGTCTACAGCAGCACCTCACTAACACTTCATCAACACCAAGTGAGACGAGAACTGAGGTTAGTGAACCCCAGGAAAGCTGCAGGACCTGACGCTGTACCTGGGAAGGTACTTGTGTCATGTGCGGACCAACTATCTGAGATTTTCACCAGGATTTTCTATCTCTCCCTGACCCAAGCCATCATCCCATCATGCTTAAAATCAGCAATCATAATCCCCGCCCCCAAAACAACGGCAGCCAACAGCAGCCTAAATAACTTCAGGCCCATTGCCCTAACATCGGTGGTAATGAAATGCTTTGAGCGGCTGGTCTCACATCACATCAAGGCCTGCCTCCCCCCAGCCTTCGATCCTCATCAGTTTGCCTTCAGGCCAAACCGCTCCACGGAGGATGCCATTGCCATAACCCTCCACACCACACTAAGCCTGGAACATCCAGGGAACTATGCTAGGCTTCTCTTCATAGATTACAGCTCAGCCTTCAACACCATCATCCCTGACATCCTCATCAATAAACTTCTTGACCTCCACCTGCCCCCCTCCACCTGTGCCTGGATAAAGGATTTCCTCACAAACAGACCACAATGTGTGAAACTGGGCTCCCATCTCTCTTCCACCCTAACACTCAGCACTGGCTCCCCACAGGGCTGTGTGCTAAGTCCACTCCTGTATGCCTTATACACGCATGACTGCTCTCCCACCTACCCTTCAAACACCATCATTAAATATGCAGACGACACCACCGTCATCGGCCTCATCTCAAGAGGTGATGAGACAGCCTATAGAGAGGAGGTCCGGAAACTGACGGAGTGGTGCACGGTCAACAACCTACTGCTAAACTTAATAAAAACGAAATCAATTATTTTCGATTTCAGGAGAACCAGCATAGACCACGCCCCCCTCTACATTAACGGGGACTGTGTAGAGAGGGTGCCTTCATTTAAATTCCTGGGAGTCCACATCTCCCAGGAGCTCACCTGGTACACAAACACCACGGCAGTGATAAAGAAGGCCCAGCAGCGACTGTACTTCCTGAGACTGCTCAGAGAGAACCATCTGAACCAGAAGCTGCTGGTGACCTTCTATCGCTCTACAGTTGAGAGCGTCCTCACATACTGCATCTCTGCTTGGTATGCAGGGTGCTCGGCTGCCGACAGGAAGGCTCTGCAGAGGGTCATTAACACGGCCCAGAGGATTATTGGCTGCCCTCTGCCCTCCCTGGAAGACATCACCAGCTCTCGCTGCCTCAGGAGGACCAGTTCCATCCTGAAGGACTCATCCCACCCAGCCCGTCATCTGTTCGACCTGCTGCCCTCGGGCCGGCGCTACCGTTCACTGAAAGCCCGCACCTCCAGATTCACAAACAGTTTCTTCCCATGGGCCATTAGGACATTAACACACAAAAATAACTCCCCATATCCCCACTGTGCAATAATCATGATCTGTCTCTATGTATACACTGTAATATTTATCATATATATTTTATCAAATTCTATTTATTCATTTATTTATATATGTATTAATCCTGGTCTTCTACATGACCATCCGAAGCTGTGTGCACTACTTGCTGGTCGAAACTGTCAGACCTTTTAATCTTTGTTTTAATATGTCTGTTTTTAAAGCACTCGCTGGAGCAGTGACTATACATCTCGTTGTATTCTGTACAATGACAATAAAAGCTTTTGAATTTGAATTTGAATTAAGCCAGGGCACGAAGGACAGGCCCGGGTCTCTAGAAGTGGCGACTCCATGAAGGTATGATAACTTCTTTCTTCTTCTTTCAAACTTTTTACTTTCTCTGAGGTGTTGTCCTGCTCACTGAAGAGAAAAGGATGACAGGATCAGGAGGCGTGGCCGCCTTATATACTGTGTGCCTGCGCGTGCATTCAGGTAGGCTCGCCCTGATTGGACGGCTACGTTTATACAAACTCAGTATGTGAATGCTCGCATAGCATGACAGAGAGTAGTACCCATAGAGCCCAGTAGAGGGCAGAGCCTGTGTGAGCTATTCAATAAATGTAGTGGAGTAAAAGTACACCATATACCTCTGAACTGTAGTCGAGTAGAAGTACAAAGCAGAACAAATGTAAATACTCATGTGAAGTACCTCAAAAGTGTGTTTAAATACTTTGTAATGTACTTAGTTACTTTACACCACTGCCTGAGGGAAAGGCGTGACAAACACAAATATCAGAGAGAAATTCAACGAGATAACAAAAACCTCCACCACTAGACTGAGGGTCACGTGGTACGGTGTGTTGTAGACGAAGGTGGCGTGACAGAGGACCGTCTTTGAGAAGACAGACAGAGGCTGAGTGATGAGGATGATGATGATGTCTGTGAAGGCAGGGATGAAGGACACGAGCCAGATGAGAGCGATGAGGAGGTGAGCTCTCTGCACCGTGCAGATCTGGACGTGATGAAGAGGAAGACACACGGCGATGTAACGCTCCAACGCCATACCAGCCAGATTCAGAGGGCTGTTCCTGGAGAGAGAAACACACACACACACACACACACACACACACACACACACACACAC
>CALSBZ010038386.1:0-10633 GCA_943591055.1 Gobionotothen gibberifrons | reverse complement strand
ATTAGTCGATTAATTGTAGCAGCTATTTTAGACAGAAGCATTGCCACAACAATAGAGCTAGAAAGAAATCTGATATGAATTCAATTTCTTTTGTAAGTTTCTATGTTAAATGAACATGAAAAGGTTCCAGCATCTCAAATGTGAGGTTTTGCTGCTTGTCTCTATTTCATATCATTATAAATTCAAAATCCGATAAGAGAAAACAAGATATTTAGGAATGTCACACAAGGCTCACATTGCAGTCCTAACGACTTTATAGTGATTGTATTTATAGGAAAAGCACAGACAAGATGAAGGCTTTAGTACATTTGTAATATGCCTGGGTTTGGGACACTAGGGTGGAGAATTGAATGGTTAAGATAACTCCTGGAATGTACAAAATAATAATGGGAATGTTTCAATACATTATAGTTTGATAAGTTGATCGTAACCATGCCAACCTGTCCTGACTACAGTCCCAAGTCAAAAAGTGTCTTGAACAAACCTCACTTTTGTTTCAACCTGCCAGGAAACAGCAGTAACGTGTTGAATTCAGCGCACTATTGTCTAAATCTACCCAAATAGCCAATTATGTAAGTGTCATCTATTTGTAAGTCAGTTCGTACTCTTATATACTACATCCTAAATCCCCTTTGAGACACTCCAGTTAACAAACATTCATTCAGTATAGTTGTTAAGATCTCTTCAACCATTCCTCTAAAACCATTTGGCCTAATCACTTGCAAATCCTTCCAGTCAAGTGGCTCATTAGAAGAAACCAGTTAAGCTGAATGGCATAAACATCCTCCATAGACCTTTTCTATTCAAACTGCTGTTAAACATGCTCCAGTGGACGAACAGCCCACTCGTTCGGAACCCAGTTCATTTTGCGAATTCCTTTCATCCGCATGGGTCATTGACTCCTTCTTCCTCACCCGTGCGCTGACCCAGAAGGGCCTGTATGTCTACAAAACGCCTGCATGTTGACCCCTTGCTCTCGTTGCCTTCACCCTCCCTCTCGAGGAACCTCCTCCCCCCCCCCCGCCCTCCAGCTGGTTCCCTGCACTGTCCAGAAGCCGTGGAGCTCTCCCAGCTAATCTAGATTGCGGGAGGCCTCCCTCCTGCCAGCCAACACAAGAGAGGACAGCCCTAATTGCTTATGTCGTAAAGCTCTCTGACCCAGATAAGCCTGCACTCCCCAAAGCTGTCGATATAACCCCACTTTACCTCACCAAACCTGCCTCTCCTGATCCACACAAGCCGCCCCCCCCCCTTACATTTCTGCACCTTCTGCCACATTATTAACACCAAGGACAGGGGGATGACGATGGGGAGATGGACATGAACATCGTGGGTTGACCAAACATGAGTAGTCATTTAAAAATAGTTTTTTTTAAAAAGATTTGCAGGAAAAAAACTTATTTTTGAATACATCTTGTAGAGCTGGGCAATATGAACACATATTATATACAACAACTTGTTTTTACCACAGCATAATGATATCTAAGAGTTGAACATTGATGCATTCAGAACATATTTACACAATGAGAATTATGATAAACAATCAGTAATGTGAATGTAATGACTAAGCGGGTAAAATAAATAAAAGTGCAAGTCTGAAAGAGTCTGCTACATAACTTTTAGTAATGCTACCTATCTAAGAGGATATCTAGTGTCATATCCTGATATTATTGATATATTGATCGGTTCTCAAACCAAATATAGGATTATTTAAATGCAGTAATAATCTGCCCGGAAAATGTATAAAATATTAGTCAGTACGTTGGAGTAAGAGCACATGTCCAAAGAGAAAGGCGTGATTACTTGAACCAAAAATGAAAAGTACCATATATATATATATAGAAAGAAATGACATAGATAGTATCATATCCTGATTGATATAATATAGATATATTGCCCAGTCTGTCAAACCAAATGTAGGATGAATATTCTTCCCCATAAATATATCAAATACAAATAACTACATTGGAGTAAGAGCACATGTCGGAAGAGAAAGGCGTGATTATACTTATTGACCCAAAAGTGAAAAGTATCAGATATTTAGAAACGACGCAAAGGTGTATGTTGTTTATGTTTGTGCTCAATATAAGCCCATCTAAAGCATGGAGTTGCGTGTGAATAGAGACCGCATGCCTGGCTCATGGTTTAGCCCGGTAATGCAGGATTAGCCACAAAACACCACAGAGCCTCGGACGGTTGTCAAGCGCCGAATGTCACACGTGCTCTACTTTACCAACAGATGGCTTTACCACTGATCGATACTTCGGGCGACTTTTTAAGCTCCGCAACCACAGATATTTAGATATTATTTATCTTCTATGCTCACTTTCTAATAAGGAGATATAAATGCGATATAATGAAAAACTTCCAGAGATATTATTCGAGCAGTTTTGCCCTTTGGGTCGCATTACAGAATATCACCTTCTTACTGAGAAGTCCTTAAAGTCCACTTTAAAACAGATCCTAATTACTAAATAGGAGCTTTTAATTGGATGCAACCCTGACTCGCCCTGTAATCACCCATCACACGCTATTGGTGCAGGGATGCGTTTAAACCCCCATCTTAAGCCATGTTACACCACAGGTTAATGGCAACTGTGTCAAGTACTAGCTGAACGATACACCTACTGATATCTTGTAGTTTTTCTCGCTGTGACAAAACTACAAAATCCTACACAATTTCAGACAGTTGAAATGAGTGGCATCTGCTGTATTGTGTTTTCATATTTCTTGACATAATACTTTATTTCTCGGCCTGTCCCCTCTTACGCTACTACAACGGTTATTTAAGTGATACTTCCTGAAACACTGTTGACATGCCTTGTCACTCCAAATCCCTCCCGTGAAGTGATTGGATTTGCGCATTTCCAAGTGCTCAAAGAGCTTTCCGCTCACTAAGGAAGTTGTTCATAAGTTGTAGACTGCATCTTGTATAATATTTAAAAGCAAAATCAGTGACAGTTACAAACAAATCAGGCATTATATTTTTGTTTTATCACCAGTATCCACATCACATCATCACAAATAATGTTCAATTTGATACGAAACAAAATTCTACATGAATTTCTAAAACAAAAATGTTCCATGCCCAACATCATTTTTCACACCAAACACAAACTTGTGCTACAGTTTTCCTGCTGGGGTTTATTTTAAGTCCAGTTGAAGGAAAACATTTTACAATAAATATATCATAAACACTGCAAGTGTGGAAGGAAAACTTATTTAAATCTCTGTTAAAATCAACAACATCAACGTAACACTTAAAAGTAACCAAACGGCAATGTATACTTTCCAGGTATTTTGTTTATATGAAAATAGTGGTGGTCAAAGTACTGTGCCAGTATGTTTCAGATATTAAGATCAATAACTTAACATATTTTAGACTGCTTTTGTTTGAGGTTTACATTTTGATTGTGCAGCTACATTTCTACCTGAGTCCACTGGCCCCATCGTATACTTCAAGAGAAAGAAACCCAACTCTAGATAATCTAAGCGACTACCAGCGTCAAATCCTCTGTGTTATAATGTAGTCGTTTTCCACAGTGTTGGCAAAATCATTGTCATACAATGTTCTGTGTAAAGTTTCCCAGTGCTTTGTTTTCCCGGACAGTTTGTGGCAAGAAAAAGCACTGACATTAGGGCTGAACGATATACCGTGTCATGGCGATAACCGCGATATTCACAGGGACTTGCATTTTAAAACAAAAAAACACGTCATCTTACAATTATTTTGCTGCTTGCTACAAAAGGAAAACTTGCACGGCTCTCATGTCAGGGGTACTTGAGTGGAGTGACATGCAGGCTCTGAAACAACTATTTCAGATGCCTTACACCATATGAGAAAGGTTCAACACGGCATAAAGGAGCTGGTGTATAGCTGTTCTTCATTTTATTTTTATAATGTTGTTTAAAAGATGTCCACTACTTTGCTGCTATTTGCACAAAAAAGGTTTTAATTGTGGAATAAAAAGTTAAATGACCTATTTTGTCACGTATGTTAATTCCCTAATGTGAAAATGAAGCTTCCTATAGTTTAATGTAATACGTTTAATCTCTTGGATCCCTTCTAGACACCACTCTTCTTCATTCACAGATGAACCTGCATCATCATGACGTGTTAGATCATGACTTAAGGTATGATGAGTCAACCAGTTAAGATCCAGACGTCCGTGACTCAAATCCTTCATCCGGTTAAATATAGTTAAAAAAACGCAATATATATCGCAAGGGGAAAAAATATCGCAATGTCAGTTTTTTTCAATATCGTGCAGCCCTAACTGACATGATACTGAGAACGTCAAAATGTGCAGATAGTTGAAACACGGAGCAAATGTACATCCTCTGGTATTGCGTAATCCCTGCTGCTCAGGTAACACTAGTGTCTGTTGCCCTCTGGTGGTCTGACCACATCGATTGGCACAACATTTGAAGGAAACAAACAATTTTAAACTGAATATAAAGTGATGCATTTGTTAAAAAACTGGGTTTGTAGTTTACCTCATAATCAGATTGCGATTGTTTCAATTCATTATTAGTACTCAATACCCGAAAATATCTTAGAAAAAAGATATTCTTGACCCTTTGCCCGTGTTTAAAGTCCAATGGATTTTTTTGTTCTGCTATAGTATATCTGCGTTATGTTACCGTTAGGGATTCCGGTTCTGCTTATCGATTCCGGTTCTTATCGATTCCCCGTTTCGATTCCAAAATTGTAAAAGAAAGAGGTCAAACGTTTAGATAACAAAAATATCTTTATTATTTTAAGCTTTAACTGACGTTTTTACAAATACAAAATATACATGCAATACAAATGTATTGCACAATAGCTGTGCTTTATTTTAACTGAGCTATGCCTGTGGCAAGCTATTAACAGGCATTACACTGTGCCATGTCTTTTTCTTTTTTAGTGTAGTGGAGCCTCACTTTAGAGCGTTTACCGCGATCTATCTTTGGTGTTATGAAGTGACTGAGCTCGTGAACTGTCAACGGGAGGGCGGGGGGAGCCTCGCTGCGGGGCAACTGTGGACCTCCGTCGCCGCAACTTACATGATGCCGTTTAAAAAAATTAAGGGCGGTGCCGGCCGTCAGCGAACCGAGCCGGCTGTCAACGGCCCGCTGCCGACCGGCCGTTCTGTGATTCTCCAGAACACACAGATGGCCAGTCCGCTATGGAATACAGGGTCTACCGCGCCTAGGAACCGTTAAGCAGAACCGAAATTGTGGAATTTGGGTACCCGGTACCCGGCATTTTCTTATCGGTTCTCGGACTTTTGTTTCTTAGGATATCTCTAAGTATATGTAGAGATTTTCTTTGTATCTGGACAAGCTCAAAAATGTTGTAAAATAGAAAGTGTAATTATTATACATTTTGGATTTTGATTCCAAAAAGTTGCTTGCCAGTTTTTCAGTCTTGATTGATCACTTCTTTCTTTCTGTCCCAACCAGCAGAAATGTTTTACTTGATATAAATCCAAGAGTTGCCGTCAGAATTTAAAAGAAAAACTGGTTCGTTTAGGGTAGAGAAGCACAACGTATGACGTCCATTATTTCAGCAGGAGACTGATTTCATTAGAGAAGCAGGATCAGCAGCGTCGGTTGGAGGATGAGTATTTAGTTTTCAGGCCCTCTTTGAAGCTGCGAAACAGAACCCGGTTGCGTTTGTTCTCCTCGTCCTTCTTGGCGTGAAACTCCCCCTGGATCTTGAATCCCCGGTGCACCAAGAAAGCTGAGCTCAGCACCGAGAACTTGTATCCAGCGACGTGGAGCTCGCATGCCTGAGGGGGGGGAGACAGAAAGACAGGGTGAGCAGCAGACAGACATGGAGGTGTGAAGATGTGAGAGGAGACAAGAGGACAGGGGAGGTGAGAAGAAAGAAGGAGCTGAAATATGGAAATAAGATGCATGGAAGCGAGGTCAAAGGGAATCATGAATAGTTTGGTTTTCTCAGACTTCAGAAAACTCCTTTCAGAACAGGATACCACAAGTCTACAGGTTCTACTATGTTGGACAGTTGGTTAGACAAAAACATTGATAAGTAAATAATGCATCAACTCGCCTCATCAGTGAAACGTTTTTTGCTAATACTGTAAATCTTGCAATGGGTTGCATCAGCACTGCGAGAATAAAAAAGGCACTCAATTGTACTTACTCTTCGTCATAGAAAGAGACTCTGGAACCCTAACCCTCCCAGATCAGCTTCCAAAACCGGCCTTAAGACCCTCTTCTTTCGGCAGGCCTTCCAATAAACTTTGAGCATGGTACACCTGGAGTATTGCCATTTGTATCGCTATCTCCGACTTTTATCTTATTTTTATATTTTTTAATCTTTCAAATTGTATCAGTGTCCTTTGCTGTGAAGCGCTTCGAGATTTGTCTTGGCAGATGAGAAGCGCTATATAAATTAAATGTATTATTATTATTATTACTAAATGAACTAGGCCAACAAAATCCTAAATGTGTCTTATTGTCAATTTACCTTATTGTTTGAAAGTATAATAGCACTTTCTAATGCTTTTTTGGTTGTAAAAGAGACAATAAGATGCGTTTGATTTTGTGATTAAATAC
Organism: Gobionotothen gibberifrons; assembly: GCA_943591055.1. Taxonomy (NCBI): domain Eukaryota; kingdom Metazoa; phylum Chordata; class Actinopteri; order Perciformes; family Nototheniidae; genus Gobionotothen; species Gobionotothen gibberifrons. Next base: position 4,069 of record CALSBZ010038386.1, on the reverse strand, counting down.
ATGCTTCAGTCTAATCAGTGCAAGAGAAGGAAGTTGTGACAGAAACGTCACTTTTTTGCACGTTTTCATGTCAACTTGTTGTGCATTAAACTATATACAAACAGGACAAAAACAGTCCAATTACATAACTTTGTTTCAACTGAATTTCACAGAGTTCATCAGCTAGAATGTGGACTTTGAGGATATAAGTGTCAAATGTTGAAGTTGTACAAACCTGGCTGATACGATTGAATCCATATTGCTTGAAGTTCTCATCATAGAGGGGCACAGTGTGGGGCCCGATGTAGAAAGGCTCCCAGGGATCAACCCAGGTGAGCGTGTAGCCAACTCCCAGGGGTTCGGATCCTCTAACGTGGCTGTTGACCCACCGCGAGTAGTTAGTGGGGGCCTGACAGCGAGAACACAGCTCTTCATAAAAGGGCCGGACCTCACCGACCTGGTAGAGCTGAACCAACTCTGCCTTGTTTCCGGGCATCTTCCTTGCGTGGCGGATCTCAAAGGCAGGCAACACAAAAACCTCATCACTCGCTGTCTCACGCCCCAAAATCATGGCCTCAAACTGCTGGTGGAGGTCAGCGCTCGGCATCATGTCGATGTCAATGACCAGGATGTAGGAGGACTCTGTTCCACCTCGGGCTACGTTACGCAGGAGGTTGTTGGGGTAGGAGACGTTTCCACTGATGGCATAGTTCTTGTATTTATCCCTGTGCGTCTCCAGTCTGGAAAACACAGAGGCACAGTCTTCAAGCCCTGCAAAATGCTCACGGTCCTGCTCAGGGAAACTGGCCATCTCTCCTGAGAGGCACACCAAGTGGAAGTCCACCAGAGACTGAATCTGGGGGCAGAAGAAGCTGAGAGCATAAACCAGAGCTGTGGCAAACTTGACATCTTGCCCGTGTGCGAATATGGCCACAGAGAGAGGGTTGTGCCACCTTTCCACAAGAGATTCCAGGTGATGCAGGTTGTTGATGGTTGTGTGTGTGGCTAAAGCCAGGACATGGGAGCTGGGGATGGACCCTGGTTTATGATTGGTGGTGAAATCACTTTTTATCAAGTTCTTGTACACCCGGTACTGACCACTGTTGTCAAAGATCCCTCCAGTAGACAGGGAGAACCTCAGACGCTCCTTCCGTGAGTTTTTCTCGGGGTGCCCATTCTTCTTGCCCCCAGAGCCTCCAAAAAGCTCAGAGTACCGGTACCGCTGCTGATTACCGTGAAACTTGGATAAGAAGGACAGGTAAATGAGCTGCAGGAGCGCCACTATCAGCAGAGCACTCAGCACCACTTTGAAAACCGAGCATTTCTTGGACAGATGCATTCCAGAGAAACTGCAAACTGGACAACTAGTGTGCACAAAGCAGCTCCAAACACCGGAGCAAGCAGCTGTTTCCTTGAGCTATTTCTGTCCTAGCATTACCCACATTGCTATCACAATGCTAACAGTGCAACCTATCAGGGTGGAAATACAACAAATACTTGCACATTCTGCTGGTTACTGGCATAGCTGCTCCAGATATTCATGCAGCTCTCGATAGCACGAAAACAAAACGACGGATCTAATCCTGCCTGCGTGATCTTCGTGCAAAAATAATTGTTGCAATCATTCTGCTTTTGATGCGACAGCGGCGCATGTAGATACGTAATAACCGTAATGTCGGGAGTAGAGGCGCAACATAATGTGATCTTTTAGCATATTATAGCATATGGCTCGCTAGCTAGCTGTTTAATGTAGGATGAGAGGTAATGCCACTATTTCGTTAGTCTTTGTGAAAGCCTACTGTAACAAAAATCAATAAAGAATGTGTTTTCCATGATCTATCTAGATCTATAAAAATGTCTGCGCATATATTCGTAGATCCACAGACGAGGTGGCCGAGTGGTTAAGGCGATGGACTGCTAATCCATTGTGCTCTGCACGCGTGGGTTCGAATCCCATCCTCGTCGATATCCATTTTCATTTTTTACTGTTTATGTCATTTGCTCATATAGTCATTATGTTTGGCAAAAATAATCACATGTGAGAGCATTGCTATACGGTTCTCTCTTTTTATATTTATTTACTCATACACACTGAGTATCATTATTTATCATTATCTTATATTAAAGTTGACACTGTTAACGTTGCTAATAACAGCACTGGATCTTTTTGTAGCGCCACTCACTTTACAATTGTCTCCTAACGTTCTATACTCATTCAGTTTATGTATGTCATGTCTTTCTTTTTATTCTTTAAATTGTTTAACTTGGTTGTGTTACTTACTGGTAAACTTCTTTACTTTTTTGAATGTATTCATTTCCTTGTACTGCATCAACAATTCAAATTCCCTGCTGGTTATCAATATCAATAAACGTCTATATTAGCATAGATCAGTGTTTCTCAAACTTTTTCATACCAAGGACCACTTAACCAATAAAAGAACACTCGCGGACCATCTAACTCCACAAATATCCAAAAACACATCGTTTTTCTAGAACAGATTACAAATCGCCTGAAAATAGTACAAACAAGTGGCAACATGTGTGACACTGACGAAGGTGTTGCGCTATATCATCATGAAATTTAAACTCGCTCCATTGCGGAGATATTCCCGCGAGAGTGCGGAAAGCTTAAATGTATTTCTTTATTTCAAATGTGAAATGTTACCAATATACTCACGGACCACTAGGGGGCGCTCACGGACCACACTTTGAGAAGCACTGGCATAGATAGATATGTCGAATAATATTACATTTCTATTCGTCTTCAATATATTGAGGGGCAAACATAGAGGTGATAGTAATTTAGTTTGATCTCCAACAAAACCAGGAATGTGAATTGTGTTCATTTTAATCCACAGTTACAGCTGTGATGTTAAATTGTAAACATCTGATTACGCAGTGCTTCTCAAAGTGTGGTCCGCGGACAGCTGGTGGTCCGTGAGCGCCCCCTAGTGGTCCGTGAGTATATTGGTAACATTTCACATTTGAAATTAATTTAAGTTTTTCGCACTCTCGCGGGAATATCTCCGCAATGGAGCGAGTTTAAGTTTCACTTTCAATTGCATGATATAGCCCAGCGCAACACCATCATCACACATGTTGCCACTTGTTTGTACCATTTTCGGGCGATTTGTAATCTGTTCTAGAAAAACGATGTGTTTTTTAATATTTGTGGAGTTAGGTGGTCCGCGAGTGTTTTTTTATTGGTTAAGTGGTCCTTGGTATGAAAAAGTTTGAGAAACACTGGTCTAAGGGCTTTGTGGCACGCAGTAACAATGATGTAAGACGACACACAGAAAGAACATTTGAGAAACATTTTTAATGACCATTAACAAAAACATGTTTGCCCTCACGACTACATGAACAGTGCTGACAGCAAAAACATCAGGTCCGAGGCGACATTTCCTCATTTTAGACAGAGTTCAGAAATGAATTCAACATAGCTCAAACATGTGCTATAGACCAGACTACAACTTGTGTTGTGTTTTTAATAACGGGGCTTTATCATCAAGGTTGTGGTGGCTGACTGACTTCTGGTCAAAAGCTGACCACACATTTATATGAATACAAACCAGCAGCCATTCTGTGCATGGAGACAATTTTACGAGTCATGAATTACAGAGAGGCTGAAAAAAGTTCATTTTGATCTATAGTGACATGTTTACTGTATATTATCTTGTTCATAACACATGTTGTCAAAATGCCTTCAAGGACCTGAACTGCCTTGGCAAGGGTGACTTCTTGCAAAGCTCAGCCTAATTCAGGGCCCTATGAAATCAGCTTTTTTTGTACGTTGCAAGTCAAAAGTCTTAATTTAACATAAACATTCAGATTTCTTTTTTATCTGTCTTGCATTTTCTAAACATTTGATCTTTCAATTTTTTATTAGGCATCCTTGAAACTGTATATTAATAAGTGGATTACATTTTGCCATACTCTGATACAGTGAAGTATTTATTTGCTCATGCGTAAATGATAGTAAGACAAAAACAAGAACTTACAATTCAATTATTTAATTTAGGCCACAATATTCTAGAAAAAGAAAGTCAGCTTCACTGAAAGGCAGATTTAAGACAAACAACCTACATTT
>CALSBZ010038384.1:0-10316 GCA_943591055.1 Gobionotothen gibberifrons | reverse complement strand
AAATCACCAGGTAACGCTAAAAAACATTACATTTAGATTGTATGACAAAGTGTTTATTTAATATATCTGGCTAGCTATAGCTACTTGCTAACGGTTTAGCTTACCCCCGCGATTCAAAGTAACGTCAACGTAGCTGTAATTTATGCTTTGCTTACATGTTCGCATAACTTGGAAGTTTACTGACATTTACAGACCTTGTTCACCTGGCTCAAGTGGTGGCTCTGGGGTTGTTGTGTGAGCCACCACTTGAGAATTGTCGTCTTTTTTAAGAAAATGTTTTCTTATGTCCATCTTCAAAAACTCTGAGTCCGACTGACAGTTTATTTTAAACATTGTCACAGCTCACAGGATAGGTTCCTGTCAGCCAATAAGACAGATGTTTATTTCCATTCAACTCTCTGGTTGGTCTGGTGTCTTGCCTCTGTTGCATTCACTGAACACGGGAAATTACAATCCTGCCGTCCTCTCTAGCGTCATGATGAGGTTCAGGTAAAGCACGGTGGATGTATTATATTGACTCAATAATATAATACATGACTTTGAGAGTAGGCAATCTAGGCATATTAACACAATTAATTAAACATCCTTTTTTTTTTGTTGCTATGGGGCCCCTTAGTGGCTGCGGGGCCCTAAGCGGCCGCTTATGTCGCTTAATGGGTCGGGCCAGCTCTGACCACTACCCTACCTATACAATGTAGATATAATAATTTCCTGTCAGTTTTGGAAGTGTAATCTCAGTTTCTTTACTACAGTCATTCTATAATAAGTACCGCGGTGAAGTTTTAGGTTGGATATTCGACAGACATTCGCAGAGATCTTCTCCGCGAAACGAGGCTTTCACTTAGGGACCATCAACAAATTACTTTTACAATTACACAAGAAACATTTTCTTTTGAATAAATCGACAGCTTCCTGATCGTGTGAATGTGAAGCAAATTCACTCTAGCTGCCATCCATGGAGGACCTCTACTCCCAGCGGCTCAGGAAGAAAGCCCTCCGGATTATAAAAGACCCCCATCACCCCAGCCACAAACTGTTCTGGCTGCTGGCGTCTTGCAGGCGTTACCGCATATTTTTCCAATATATATAATATGTTGTACTGATTTGTATGAATGCTGCATAATATCACCAGTAACTATTAAAGAACATCATAACACAGTAAGTGTGTGTGTTCATACAGTCTGATTGTTCTGATGCACTCAGGTTTACTCACCTACAGATAAAGGACCCTCTGCTCTACATGGCCTACAAATAATAATCAAAGTAATAATGGTAAAGTATTTTCTAACTTAAATTGAAATGGACCAGTTAAGTTTGAAAGTAATTAAACAAAGGTTTTGTGTGATTATTTTCTTCTTTTAGATCAGTTTTAAAACATGGCTGCCACACGTCATAATTAAGCAAGCACACAAAGAAAACGTACACACAGATGTTAATCATTTAATATTTATTGTCAAAATTAACTATCTAAATGTACATTAAAACATTTATAAAATATACTAGAAAAATTAAATAACCAAAATAATAAAAACACACTTTTTTTATAAATTTGAATGTATTTTTTTATAATACAATAACATAATAAAAACTTCAAAAATAATATATAATAGCAATTTAAAATAAAGATAATTACTAATACAACATGTTTTAAAAAGAAATAACACATACAAATATATATATATAACACAAGAAGGTGATACAAATCAATGTAATTACTAAATATTTTTTGTATTAAAAATTAACAAAAGAAAAGACCTTCAAAACTAATCTTAACAATAACATAAAAAAAACGAATAAATGCTATTTTTTTATAAACCCAAAGCATTTTCTTCATAACTTCAAAGAAATGTATTATTGTAGTATAATAAGTCAGGGGCGGACCTACCGGGGTGGCATGGGGTGGCAGTTGAAAAAATAGCCTTGCCACCCCAGTTGGCAGCTTTGTTTTGAAATAAAAGTTGTGGCTCATCTGACATTTATGAGAGAAAATCCCTAATGTCCGAGTGCAAGTGAATGCAGCACAAGACGCTGAAAACGTTTTAAGAATAGTAGGGCATAATGTTCGAACAATGTTATCAAAAACATCTGAAGAAGGTCATCACAAAATATTTTAAGAATGTTTTTAGAGAACGTTATCCTACCTTTCAGAAGAACATTCTGGGAACCAAAATAAAACGTCCAGCTGAAAACGTTTTAAGAACAGTAGGGCATAATGTTCGAACAATGTTATCAAAAACATCTTAAGAAAGTTATCAAAAACATCTTAAGAAAGTTACACCAAACATTTTAAGAATGTTTTTAGAGAAAGTTATCCTACCTTTCAGAAGAACATTCTGGGAACCAAAAGAAAACTTCCCGCTGAAAACATTCCTAGAAGAATGTTTTTAGAACCAAACATTTCTAGCTGGGTATGAATTAAATGTAATAATTATAACATTAACATACATTAACCCTGATTTCACCTCACCACCGCTAGGTGTGTTTTGGGGGGGGTACCTGGATCCCACTCTCAGTGAGGGAACAGCAATCTGATTGGCTGACGTCGAGAGAAGTGAACGTGATGGAGAATATGGTTTCACCGAGGCCTGGATGTAGGAAGGAGCTGATCCTTATACAGACCCAGAAAGATACAGAGACCCGGCCCTCTTTGAAAAAAGTTTGCACACACCTGCTTTAAGAGATAAACATCATAGGAATAATGATTCTGTTTATCTCTACCTGCTCTGATCCACTGTCACACACACCTTCAGTGGTAATATCTTCACTACACCCACAGTGCCAATGTATGGAAACATTCTCTCAGTGAAAGCGTGTGTGAATGTGTGTATGTGTGTATGCGTGTCAGGATCAGAGAACGACAACTTTCCTCTGTTCCAGTCCAGATTCACTCTGACAATCTGGAGCTTCTTCTTCAGGCGGAGAGCAGTTTCTGGAACTGATGGTGACCATGCTGAGTATTTACCTTTACAGAAACATATTCTCCATAATCCAGACAGTATGACTCCCTTCCTCTGGACAGACTCTGTTAACACACCCAGAAACCAGAATGTACTGCCTGTAACCTGGACATCCCAGCTGTGAGTCCCTGAGTTAAAGCCCTCAGAGCCCAGGACAGAGCAGTATTTATCAAACCTCTCTGGATTATCAGGAAGATTCTGTCTCCATCCTCTTCCTATCACACTGGTCAGATCTTCAGACAGGAAGAGTAATTGACTAGCAGTGTTTGGGTCCAGGATGAGAGGAGAGTAGGACACCATGTCCTTCATCTTGCTCCAGATGTTGAAGCTCAGGTTGCCCAGGTGTTTGGCCTGGTCTATCAGAGCTCCTAGAGGCAGCTGTGGAACCTCCAGCAGGGGGCGCTGCAGCCTCTCCACGGCAGCCTTGTAGTTGTGCAGGAAGGAGACGTCTTCAGCTCTCAGCTCCTCCTCTGTGGCTCTGACTGTGTGTGAAAGAGCTGCTATCTCTCTGCTCACAGCCACCATCTTCTCCCTCATCATCCTCCTCTTCTGCTCCTCTTCCTTCCTCAGTGCAGCCATCCTGGCCTCCTCTTCCTCTTCTAGAAACTGGTGAAGCTTCTTAAACTGCTCCTTAATCTGCGTCTCTGTGCGTTGAGCCTGGAGCTTCATGTGTCCTGCTGTTTGATCAAACTTCACTTTAACTTCTTCAAAGAGCTTCAGTTTCTTCTTTAAGGGCTGCAGAGATTTCTGGAGCTCCTCTCTGAGACCCTGAGCAGCTTCATCGATGGGTCTGAATCTGTGTTTTTTGTGTGCTCTTGAATCTCTGCAGACGAGACACACTGGCTGCTGATGGTCCAGACAGAAGAGTCTGAGTCTCTCAGAGTGCAGACTGCAGAGAGCCTCTGGAGGTCTCTGATCTCTCTCCAGTGAGAAGGTCTCACACAGGTTCTTTAAAGACAGGTTACGAGGGGGATTTCTACTTGAAGATGTTGTCCTACAAACTGGACAATCCTTTACTACTTTCCCCGTCCACCAGCTCTGCAGACAGGCTCTACAGAAGCTGTGGCAGCAGGACAGGATGACAGGATCTCTAAAGACGTCCTGACAGACCGGACAGCAGAGATCTTCCACTAACCTGGAAGCCATGTTGTCTCTGAGTGAAGCTGAAACACAGCAGACAGGAAGTACAGTCAGTCATGGCTCCCCTCCCCCTCCTCTACTGACTTCACTGAAATTCACTTTGAGTGATGTTTGGAGACTCACCTTCAGGGGGTGGAGGGTCCGCAGGTTGAAGCAGCAGTGTTGTAGTTTCCACTTTTCTCTCCTGTAGCTGAACTCAGAGGAAGTTGTTAGTTTGGTCTGAAGGTGAATCTGATCGTCTGCTTTTCAGTCCGTCTGTCTCTCTGCAGAGAGGAAGAAGAACAAACGGTTTCCTGGTTTCACTTCTCAGTGAGTCAGTGAGGGAGGAGCTCTGTCTGACATCCTCTGCTGAACTCTGTTTCCTCTCATGTAGCTCAGGGAGTGTCTCAGTCCAAAGGGCTGATTCATGGTATAAAGGTTGTAATGGAGGAGTTATAAGTATGTGGCACCCCAGCTAGCGGGGAACGTTCTCACAACTTTGGCTAACGTTACCAACAGGTTCTAATAAGGTTTTAAAGAAACGTTTTAATCTGATGTTCAAAGAACCTTTTTAGAATGTTTACTTTTTCAAATAATGTTCCTATAAGGTTTAAGGTTAACTAAGGCATAACGTTTTAACTGCAACATTCAGAGGATGTTTTGAGGATGTTCTTGACGCCTGAGATGACAGAACGTTTCTTAAACATTTTAAGAATGCTTTTAGAGAACGTTGTTCTACCTTTCAGAAGAACGCTCTGGGAACCAAAAGAAAACTTCCCGCTGAAAACATTCCTAGAACAATGAATGTAACATTCTCAGAATGTTTTTAGAACCAAAAGTTTCTAGCTGGGACGTCTGTTTAAAAATGTGAACCCATTTAACTCTAGGAAACTGTCCCCACTGAAACTGAATGATATTCCAGGCATTTATCAAACCATGACGTTATGGAACATTAACTCTTTTAAAGAAATGTGTTCAGTGCAATAAAATACAAGACTCCTTTAAGATTAAGATTCAGATCACTTTGTTGATTCAGTTCTTCACTCTTACCCCTTTCACACCGAGGCTTTTCCCGTTCTAGCTCCGTGCTGGAGCTTTTCTGGTTCAGAACTGTTTTTTCTTTTCAGCTCCCGTTTTGTTCACACCGCTCAGAGCCCGACTGGTGCTGCCGCTGCTGCGTCATGACGTCACCATTTACGTCGCTGATTTGCTCCCCAACGGCGCAAACTACAACAACAATGGGGGACTGCGTCGGGTCGATGATCGTGTTGCTTTTAATCATACGAAGCCAGACTAAATTAAATAACGACTTCTCCAACCTTATACTTTTCTCCAGAGTGCCTTGGTTCATTGTTTATTAATGTGTTTCAGCGGTTTCTCTGGTATAAAATGGGTGATGTAGCATAGCAACCAGGGGCGGACTGGCCATTGGGAATACCGGGAGTTTTCCCGGTGGGCCGGTGCAGTGCGTGGGCCGGAGGGCCAAAAAAAAAAAAAACAACATTTAATTAGTTTGTTTTTTTAAATACATTTTTTTTTTCTTTGCCTAAATCCTTCCGGCCCACATTTGTAAGTGTTCCGGCCACTCTAGGCAACTCAAGGGCTCAGGTAATGTGATTACTATATGAATAATGGTCCAAAATAACATTAAATGCATAAGGGTTTTTGTTAAGAAACATACTTTCGTCGCCGGCCGGCCGATACATGCCGCGCATTAAGTGGGCCTGTCTGTCAATTAATCCCCGGGCCACTTTTTCCTCCCAGTCCGCCCCTGATAGCAACCGAAACTAAACTGACTATAACTTTACTACTTGTTGCTATCCTATTGTGGCATAAGCCGTTTTCTACAGGCACATTTTACCGGCGTATTTTTCATTATGATTCTACTTGTGATAGTCGGACATGACAACCTGTTCAGCCCATGTATTGATTCCATCCGATAGCTGCAGTAGAAGCCTTCCGAGTAAATCGCCAGAACGCCGACACCTCCTCATTACTCCACGCTCCCATGTTTTCTTTTGTGTTGCCATAAATTAATCTCTCTGCGTTTGTGCGCTGGGCTAATGCTAATGCTAATAATGCTAATGCGAGGATAATTACATTACATGTCACTTGTTGGACGCTTTTATCCAAAGCGACTTACATACTCAATACTGTGGGCAATCCCCACAGGAGCAATTTTGGGGTGAAGTGTCTCAGGGACACAACGACATGCTGACTGCAGTGGGGTTTGAACCTGTGCTCCCCTGATCCCAACACCAACGCACTAGTTCACTGCGCCACACGCACATGGCGGCTCTACAAAACATTTCAGAGTTTTATTGGCCGTTGTTTTTTCCCCCAGGAGAGTACTACCTCTCTAGCAGGCATTACACATGGGGCTAAAAGTGCCCTGAACCAAGTGAACTTTTTGGTGTGAACGCAACGGGCACTGGCACTAACGGAACTAAAGGGGAAAAGTACGGGGGAAAGTACTCCGTTGTGAACGCGGCTAAGGGGAGCACGTCTGTAACCCGACACTGTTGCAATGAATCGACATCTGACCAATCACGGCTTTGATACGGCCACTAGTGCAGGCGAAGAGATGTCGGCGAAAAGACAGTTTCAGTCCGGCGCAAGCAAGAGGGGAAAAAATAAAAACATGAAGAAACTAGAGCTTCACTCGAAGGTGGGTTATTGTATGAGTCAAATGTACAACTTGCGAATGTTGTATAAGTCAAATGTCTAACTTTTGCCATTTGCCATATTAAAACAACAGCTGCAATTCAAGACATGAAGAAGGCAGTCTCTGCATAGCATATGGCTAATGGAGATGTTATTTCCAGCATTCTTTATTTACCATTCATTCAAGTATGTTATGCCTTTCATCTGCTAATGTACAGGAGGAAGAGTGATAAACTGTCTGTCTAGTTGGCTTACATAACAGTTAAAGTTTACAGCCTAAAAAACATGGAGCATTGTTTCCCCTTTTATTCATTTTTATGTCAATTTGCACATTTCATGGTGATGCTCAGCCTCTGCCCTTAACTCCTAACAGTCATCATCATGTCAACCACAACACAGAGAAATACTGATAGACATGTGTGTGTAGTTGTTGATACATTGCTGACAGAGGGAAATACATTTGAATACAGATTTAAGAAATATCAATTTTTGAGCATGTCATAAGCATGTTTTGTCTTGACTATATTACAACTATATTATAATAAAATAATATAGTATTTATATTATTGATTATGATTATGATTATTATTAGTAGTAGTACAAGTCGTTTATTTGCATTAATTATATTTTAATCTTGAGGCTAGTATTTGGCAGGAAATGTATGGAGCTATTTCAGGGTCACAAAAAATAGTATTTGAAATAATTTTTCAGGTTGAATATTATTTTTGATTCAGTTCAGCAATTCTTTTGAATAAAATATTTATTTTCATATTTAACTTTTATACATATTTTGATATTTGAATACTTTTTTTTTCAGTTTCAGATTTTATCAGAATCTGAAATCACGTATCCGCAATCAAGCGTTGTCCTTCCCCACTTCCACGTAGCTCCATGAACGCAGCATATTATTGGCTTGGTTTTTGCGATCAGAATCAGAATACCTTTATTAGTCCCACAGGGGATACATTTACATTGTTACAGCAGACAAGAGCCAAAGACAGCTTAATGTGACCTAAAGCATGCATACAAAAAGTATTAAAGATTTAAAAAAAAATTATATATATTTTTAAAGTTACACATTTTACACAATACACACCCTGTGACAGTTCTGCGGGTTTAGCAGTTTTTAACGGCATAGCCTATCTATATATTGCACATACTGCAAATATTGCACATAGTTGGTATTTATCAACAAGAGGTGTTATAGTCTGTGTTGTTTTGTGCGGAGTCTACTAGGGGCTGTGCTGGTTGACCGCTGCAGGAAGGAAGGACCTGCGGTATCTCTCCGTGAGACAGCGGGGGATGTGCGTCAGGTCCACCAGAACAACCTGCTGGCTCGTAATTTCACATTCTAGCACAGTTTATTTGTACTTGATTGTTGCCAACTACGATGCTCAACAGCTCGCTTAACGGAACTTTGACGCTGGGCTCAGTTTTGTAACATCCATGAAGGCAACATGACAGAGGGAGGCCTGTCACTCAGGATGCCAAACTACTCTTTGGTAAGCCCCGCCCCCCAAGCAACATCAGGGCCAAAAGTTTGAAAGCGAAAAAAAAAGATCTGAAAGTGAAAAACGATCTGAAGGTGAAAAGCAATGTGAAACCTGAAAAAACAAGATTTGAAACTGAAAAAATTATTGTTTTGAATCTGAAAACGAAAAATCTGCAACTGAAAAAAATAAGAATTGCTGAACTGAATCAACATTTTTTAAATTTTGAATACATCATTGTATTTTTCAAAGTTCAGGATAAAAACTTGAACTTTCATTTTTTTGAATGATCAAAACTTATGACCCTGAAATAGCTCCATAGAAATGCAGACGTATTCACCTGTACACGCATACTGAACAACATACATGCACATTTACCATATCTGGCTTAAAATAGCCTAATATTTTTTTGTATTTTCCTCAAGCTATAGAAATATGTTCATGTTTGTTTCATGTGAGATGTTCTTGATTCCCTGCACAAAAAGTGCTTCAAAATCATTGTTATTAATAAACAAAAAGTGGGTCAAATTATTTCGATGTTTACTTTCCCCATCATGAACAACAGTGGAATACGTTTAATAGAATGGGAGGGAGGTTGCGGGGTGTCCGGTGCCTTGCTCAAGGGCACCACGGCAGGGCCCAGGAGGTGAACTAGAACCTCTCCAAGTAACAGTCCACACTCCATATTTAGATCTATTCGGGGACTTGAACCGGCGACCCTACGGCTCACAGTCCGAGCCCCTAGTGACTGTTATTAACCGACCGTCCACCAGGGGGCGCTGACCAAAGCGAACTCAAAGCACCGAAGAAGAAACACCGGAGGCGGAAATGACTTCTATTGTTTTGAAAGTTTGAAAGAAGGAAATTTAAAAATCGGACGGATAATCAGAAACAAACCTGGAATAAATCCTCATTGAACTGCACGAAGATGGCCTCAATTTGACATTCTCACCCAGTATGTGAAGTTTGTTTTTATTCATTTAATGCTTTTGTCGTGAATATGTGATATGGTGACCGATATTTAACCAAGGACTTTCAGTTAGTTGAGGTTAGTGTTGTTGTCGAAACTCTTTCCTTTATTGCCTTTTATTCATTACATATCAGCAGGTTTTGATATTCAACAATATTTATTGTCTACGTGTACATGCATACATCATATCCTTCATAGTGTTTATTCGTCACACAGTCTACAGATTTGTATAGTTCACTTTTTAGTTTTTTGAATACCGTTTCTCGCAGTAAAACCTATGAGTAAAACAAGATCCCCCGCGCCTAGATAAACGGGGTATAAGGCTAAATAATAGTACTAGTTAATAATATATATACAAAAAAAAACTCAATCCACAGAACATGAATGGACATTAATGCAAGTATTCTTTAGTGGAAATGAGAAAATGATGTTTAAAGTACAGTTTCAGTGCAGTAGCAGCGGAGATGGGTAGAAAATTACGAGCCTTATACTATCATGGGACTACAAGTCACAACATGCTTGTGTGTGCCATGTAGAGTGTGTGTGTGTGTGTGTGTGTGTGTGTGTGTGTGTGCCATGTAGAGAGAGTGTGTGTGTGTGCCATGTTTTCTATCAACAGCATATTTTACATTTAATTTCCATAATGTTGATTATTTGTCAACGATTAAATGAATCGACTACTATAATTCACTACAGGTGTTTCGTCCCAGCTCGTTTAAAGGGAAGCAACACAAAAGCTCATGTAAAATGAAAGGTCTTTAAATGAAATACTCAAGTGAGAAGGCGTACAAATGGCAGTTGTCTAATAAACAAAAAACAAAAGGTCAAATGAGTGACGACGCTGAAGTTGGCTTCCGATTCAGAGCCTCCGATTCGGCAGTTAAGGGACACTTAATGTACAGCGCTGAGCGAACAATCCTCCGTGTTTGAACCTCTTAAATCGCTGCATAGCCGATTTTTTTTGGACTGGATTATCCCAGAGACTCTAAAGACTCTTTATAACACAGTTTGAGATTTGTGAAACCTTTATTCTATTTGTGAAAATTAAAAAGGGGAGATTTCAGTGCTTTTTTCGCATCTTGACCACATTAGACCAGGTCCTGATCTAAAACCACT
>CALSBZ010038367.1:0-26059 GCA_943591055.1 Gobionotothen gibberifrons | reverse complement strand
GGGATGGATTATAATTATTATTATTAAGTGCTCACTATCACAGATTTTTTCAGATTTGTGAACAATATTTGAGAGAAATGGTTATTTTGTGTATATAGACAATGTTTTAGATCTTTGAGTTCATCTCATGAAAAATGGGAGCAAAAACTAAAGTGTTGCGTTTATATTTTTGTTCAGTGTAATTAAAAAAACAAATCTTTATTAATTCCCAATATATTTCACTTTATGGTTGTGTTATTTTGAGAAGCTAATTGACCGAATGTCAAGCAAATGTATCCAAAATTGGTAGATAGCATATTTTCTTTAAAACACTGACATTGAAGTATCTCTTCAAAGGAAAAAGCTCTTGACGAGCTACTCAGAAAAAAGTGGGACAGAGGAGATATTATTACCCGGTAGTGATGCAGGATTTTTGTGATCTGAGCAGCGTCTTCGGCCTTAGCGACGGTTTCTCTCTCCTGGTCCAGCTGAGCCTGAAGCTTCTTCAGCCGGTCCTCCAGGTCAGAGAGCAGCTCCACCGGCGGCCATGCTGCCAGCAGTCGCTAAAAACACCCCAGACAACAGAGAATGTATCACTTAAGTACATCAATATTTGAACATTTTTTAATTAGGTAGTTAGTTATACAGCAAATATAAATCCATTTAAATCTGTGATCTGTTTTGTGACTTCCGGAAGTTCAAATCCATCTGTTGTAGATAACATATTTTCTTTCTTCTTCCAGGGGGATTTTCGAAGTGTAAGACATTAAATTAAAACATCCTACAAGACACATTTGGCAGGACTGGTGCCAAAATGATTGTGAAATAAAAAATCTGGTTCCATTCACTGGTGATAAATAGCGGGGATTAAGTCCTTCAACTATTTTTTTAAGTCCTTCCAAAATGCTCTGTCCTCCTTTAACCCCAAAATGATTTAAACAGGCTTCATACTCCCCTTCACTGGAAGGAACTTCTCCATGCCTAATTATTTCTGAAAACCAACAGCACTTCAATGAAAATAGGGCCGGTACATTTAAGTGAAAAAAAGTCATGTTAAAAGTTAAGACACCCGACGCCACTGGTATAAAGTCATCATGACCAACCATCTTCTTTTAAAGGACATTATTCAACAGTAACTTTTAATCACACAGTGCAACTCTTAGTGTTGAAAACTATGTGTGTGTCCTGTACCTGCTGCAGCCGGTCTTGTATCTTGGAGAGGTCAGAGGTCAGCTGGCTCCAGCTTCCCTCCAGCTGTGTGAGCTGGGCCCTCAGCCCGGGGCAGTCTGCCTCCCTCAGGTGGAGCAGCTGATTGGCTCTCCTGGCTGCTGACGCCCTCTGCACCGACACGGCTTCGATCTCCATGGAGAAGTCCTGGGTGTCAGCGAAACAGTGTCAGACAACAAGTCTATCATGTGAGGATGATGCATTTGGGATCAGCAACAACGTGTGCATGCTTACGCAGACACATTTCTGTGGTTGTTTTTTTATTTAAAAAGAGTTTATAGTTGATTTTATTTTGGCTTTGATGTCATTTTTTGGGTTCAATACTATAGACATAACCCCATTTTTAATATTGTTTTTACCACTTTTCTATGTTTCACCTGCAATTTGGGGCTGTTTAAAGAAAGTAACATGTTCAAAAATAACTCAGGTTGTTATAGCAGAATGTTAAAACAGCGTATTTCTGGTATATTCATTTATATGTCACATGGTATTCCATACGATGAGTGTTACTGAATTGGGTCACACACAGAGACAATGGTCGTTCTGAATTATCAACAGATGTATTCATTTTAAGTGAGCTGACAACAAGGGTGGAGGAAGTTCAGAGAAGGCCTTAGGCTATAAAAACAGTTAACCTTTGTTAGTTGACCACTCCTAAAGGATGTCATGAGATAAGTAAACTTTCCATATCTGAAACATACAAGTATAGCATTCAGAGGCAGAACATGTGATAATGTGTGTTAGCTAATGTAAGGAAATGTGTGTGCGTCATGTCAAGAGTCCTATATATGTTTCTGTAAAGTTCTACTGGGTTGGAGCATTGCTGTAGGACTGCTTGCGAGCAGAGGTAATGTTTTCCTGGTTATTATTGATTGTTGTACAACGAAATAATAATTGATCAACTATACCTGTGTTTGTGTTTTATTGATCCCTCTCTGTTTCATTCTTTCCTGTTGTGAGTGCTAAATTGCCACAACAAGGTTCTTAGGACTTAAGACTGTTAAACACCTGCACTTTTGAAAGAACATTCATCTGTTTGCAACTTATATATATCAATATTCCAATTACTTGTATATAGACTATTCTGCACAATTTATATTATATTCTATTTGATTTGCTTGCACTATTTTATCTGTGTTATTGTGTTGCACTGTTGGAAGAGCCTGTGAACACCTAAAATGTTCATTGTCATAACTACACTGTAGCTGTGTACGCATGACAATAAAAGCCTTGAACCTTGAACTTGAACCTTGAAAGGTTGACCAGGGTTATTCTTCGTTCATCATATAAAATGTAAGGAAGCCTTACCAGGAGCTTGATGAGATTGTTGTGAACACACTCCTGGCTCAGGTCTGAGGTGTCGGCCAGGTTGGACCAGGTCTTCTGGTGTTTGTTGGCTCCGAGCAGCCATTCACTGACCGCAGCAAAGTCAGTCTGGAATCTGAGGGGGAGGATGAGAGAAAGAGAGCTCAGCCAGTGGGGCAGAACAAGAGGGCTCCTTCACAAAGAGGATGGATTTTGCCATGGCTCCAATACTGATTAAAAGGCTGTAGGGGTTGGACAGTCGAGGATGTTCGCTAGATAACAATAATAATAATTCAACCCCCATGTCTGTTTTTCAGGCGGCACATTTTGTGTGGGAACAAAGTGTGTGTTTCACTCAAATGTCCAAGAAATGTCCTTTTTAATTATCTAAAACCTAATGCAGGAGTAACCCCAAAACGTTGTCATAAGTCTGTAGATAAGTACACATTTAATTTCATAGATAGGTTTCACACTGATGGATGTCCCTTCTCAAAACAGGACTAACTGCCGAAGACTTTGGCTCAAACGCCTCACATAGATACTTTCTACCGCAGCTTTATGATTCCCTTGAGAGAAAGAAAAAAGGAACAAATAGGAAAAAGATTTTCTCATGTCTCATTTTTGTAGAAATATACTTTAAGGACGTGTCTGATCCTCATAAAAGCACTGACCATTTCAGTTATTTTCTCACCTTACACACGGTTTCAAGGTCATACATAACGTACACCTAGGGTTGCAAAGGGGCGGAAAGTTTCCGGTAGATTTCCGGAAAGTTTCCATGGGAAGTTAAGCTGGGGAATTTTGGAAATATTCGATGCAAAATTAAACAAAAAGACATTTCAACAGATTTTTCTTCTTTTTTTCTTTCTTTAAGTAGAACAGAACAAGTTTTAATTATTTTATTGAACAATTATTTGTTTCATTGAAGAACGAAAACAGGAATGTTGAGTTAAATATTACTCATCCCCCCCAACCCCACTCATTAAAAAATGAACAAAAATGCACCCCCATCCAAAAATCCCCACAAAGTCCCATTCAAAATGTTAAATGAAAAGAGCCCTTCTCCCTCCAAACCCATTACACATGCAAATCTCCCTTCAAGCGATCCTCTGCATTTTGGCTAAACCCTTTCAGTCAACGGGCTCTTCCTGCACCTCATCAACATCCAACTCTTCCTCTTCCTCTGCAGTGTCACTGTCCAGCCTTGTTGAGGATGGCTCTGTCTGTCAGCTCAGAGAGCCTTAGGTTTGCCCGAATGCCAACCAGTTTTTCCACTCTCACATTTGTGAGCCTGTTGCGAACCTTTGTGTGGTCTCAATAGCCATGCAGTAAGCAGTGTGCTATGGCATGGATATTCAAGTGTACTTTAATGGCATCTGTTTGTTTTAGTCAAGATTATGCTAAAATATACTTTCCCCAACTATATTTAAGTTCCCTATGAAGAGCCAACCTTCAATTTTGAAAATTCCCAGTTTATTCCCGTGGAAAGTTTCCATCTTTGAAAAAACATGTATTCTGTTTTATATTTTGACTTGCATACAAATCAATTCAAGTCTCAGTACATCTCAACATTGCAAACCCAAAACTAAACAACATTTTTTTATTGAGTATGTATAAAATCAAATCACTGACGTGGTTGTTCCAGATCATACACATATTCTACTGTAGAGATGTCAACAATACGTCTTTTTGAAGCTGGTACTTTTCTGTCTCACCTGGCCCAGCTGTCCTGGATATCTGCGCAGCGTCTTCTCTCCTGCTCTGTCCGCCTGCAGGCGCTCTGCCATCGCAGCTCCAGAGCGCCTCCTGCCTGACAAACTGAGGCAGCAAACTGTGGCTCGGTCTGCAGCCGCTTCCCCTGATCCAGGATCAGCCCCAACACAGCTCTGCTCTCTTCCAGCTGGACCAGGGTTTGCTATGGAGAGAAAAGAGAAGAGTGCTTAGGTTGAGTTTACATCAAACGCCATGCGATTCTTTTCAGAAGCCAATTCTGTGCTGAAGAAACAGCAGGGACTGACTGTGATGTTAAGTAGAGAACATTGGGTGTGAATGGAGCATGAGTCGTGAAAAGAAGACAAAGCAAAGAAAAATCACATCGTTATTATTTGTATTCTTTCAAGAAATAAACCCATGCTAAGAGTTTCACACAAAAACTGGTAACTGGCATTTTAGTTAAGGCTGAAGCAATGCTTGTATTTGATGGGATTTTTATTAAAATGGTTAAAAGCTTATTTGATGTTTCTAGTGATAATATAGTTTAGCTTCTTTTTAATATTTTGTTTAAGTTAAGAGTACCCAAGCTTTCCCAGTAAACTTTAGAAGTATCAGTTGCTCCAAATCAAAAACTCAAAGACTTGTTTAAAGGAGATCTTTTGACAAAAATGCTCAAAATAAACTCTTATATAGCTGAAACTGTATCAACACAAAATACTTAATAGCGACATGTTACGTTTTAAGTCAGTTCAACTATTGTTTTATCCAATTTGGAAAAGTTTCCTCCCTTGCCCTCACCCTGCTTCCTTCTCTCACCATTCAATTAAACCAGGGGTGTCAAACTCAAGGCCCGGGGGCCAAATCCGGCCCGTGACTTCATTTTCTGTGGCCCCACAAGAGCTTGCAAATAATATGATATGTTTATTATACGGTTACATGGTGATTTACAGAAGCACGTTGCCCATAAACTACATGTCCCACAATGCATCTCAATTTTTTTCTCCAGAATTTGACTTTTCTTTTTAAATCATTTTCTGACATTCTCACTGAAGAGACTTGCAATTATTTGCCCCAGACTTCTGCTTTCAGACGTAGTTAATTATGAAGTTATTACCCTATCAGATAATAATCCAATGCAGAGGCAATAATGTCATATAATACATTATTATTATTAATTTTTTTTTATATAGTCTTAAAGTTACAACCGGCCCTTTGAGTGCAGCCCTAATGCTGATGTGGCCCGCGATTAAATTGAGTTTGACACCCCTGAATTAAACCATACATGCATTCGTTCTGTCATGTTCTCTACAGGCTGATAAAGAAAAGAGAGAGAGACAATGTGAGAGTGAGCAGAATGGCAGCGCTTACCTGGCAGGCCTCTTGTCTCTGCCGTGCTAACCTCTCATCGTCTCCCTCGGGTTCCCCACTGCTGATAAAAACGTCGACATCATCCAGCAGCTCGCCCAGTCTGCGACAATTATCCTCCCACCGGGTCCACTCCTGCAGCAGGTCCAACCACAAACCCACACAATAACTTTAACATTTGATTTGTGAGTAGGGATGCAGACCGGTATCCGGTATTACCGAAATACCGGTTACTGGTGGCTACGGTATACCGTACCGAAATCAGATCCGGTTTCGATACTTAAAAAAAAATGTTGTGTTATAAATTAGATTGCATAATCGTTTTTCTTCATATTTTATGTATTCTTCATTGTTTGTTCAATACTAGAAAGGTAAAAGTCCCACAAATGAACTGTGATGGGATTTGTTTTCTCTCACCAGTGAAGGAAAATGTTGATTTTAAAGATGAGATTTGTTTGTTTGTGCAATGCCGAGATCTCATGACCTTTATTCTATTATTTATTTGTTCTCTAGTCGAATCTCAGGTTTAACATGAATTAT
Organism: Gobionotothen gibberifrons; assembly: GCA_943591055.1. Classification (NCBI taxonomy): domain Eukaryota; kingdom Metazoa; phylum Chordata; class Actinopteri; order Perciformes; family Nototheniidae; genus Gobionotothen; species Gobionotothen gibberifrons. The sequence goes on along the minus strand of CALSBZ010038367.1, from coordinate 19,930 downwards.
AACGGTGCTATAACGGTCTGTTTGCATTGACAAGATGTGCTATTCACGCGGCACACCTGATGGCCGGTGTTATAAAAGATATTCCATAATCGGTTTTCTTCATATTCTGTATGTATTTTTCATTGTTTGTTCAGAACTAAAAGGTCCAAGAAGTCCCACAATTGAATTTAATATTCATTTGACATGTTAGCTATATCGTAAAGCGCTTCATGGGAGTAATTGTGGGATGATACATTTTCAAAGTATCACGATATGTATCGGTTGAGTATCGGTATCGTTCAGTGGTATCGGTATCGTAAAAAAGTCAACGATATGCATCCCTATTTGTGAGCGCAAACACCAAGACACTTTTCCATTGGTTCCAAAAGAAAATGTACATTTGTTTACAGTATGTATGAATTCATATAGCCTCAGCAAATGTTCACTACAGACCTGGATCCTCCGTTGAGAGGCCACTTCCTGTTCCAGAGCCTGATGCTGCAAAGCTGTGGCTCTGACTACCAGCTGGACCCGCTCATCCTCCTGACACCCGAGCGCTCCTGGCTCACGTTGGAAGAGATGCTGCACGAAGGCCAACTGAGACCGGAGGACTCGCAGGAGCTTCTGGATCACCGAGAGAGCAGATTAACGACAGAAGTGAAGTGAAATAATCGCACAGAAGATCTGACACAAAACTAACTAAGAGGTGGGAAAGCAGAGTGGGACTGAGGTCTGAATATGTGTTTTTAAAAGTCTATAATGAGTTGTTTTACACTGTATGTCTCTTTGAAAACCATCAAAGGGCCTGCACCTCTCTTGGGAAAGTGCCCAAGTTTTTTAGAAGTTTCTCAAAGCGCAATGAGGTACCTTGTCTCTGCAGAGGAGCGCTTGAAGTTGGCTGCGGTTGTGAACCTGGCTCCTCTGCCCTCCTGTTATGCATTCTTCACCCAGTTCCAGGAGGCGAGTTATCCCCTGAAGCAAGGAGCGGGAAGCTTGCTGCAGCTTCACTCTTTCCCCCGGACTCTCCCTCAGATGTCGGCCCAACACACACTGCTGAGAGATACAGGAGAAGCATAAGGTTTAAAAGAAGAAATACAACTTTTGAAACACAGATGACACATCAGTCCTACTTTGATATTAGATTGTAATATTCACTCTGGCACCCACAGCGGGTCATTAACTAGTCTTTTCATATTTTAAGAAGAAATCATAAAGTGGCAGCTATGGCCTTTAATGGCTATCCAATTAGGATTCATGCACATAGGAAGATGCATACCTCTAAGCTGGGAGCATCCTGTATGCTGGGGAACATCTCACTTTGTCCCAGTTCAAACTCGTCCAAAATACACAGCTGGTTGGAGGCGGGCTCCTATGGGAAAAAACATACGTTGTGTTGTTGTTGTAAACAGCAGTAGATATTTCCCTTTTGTTAAAGGAGACCTATGCTATATTTGAATAATATATTGTAGGGCCATACCTATATAAGGTATATATTTGTATACGTTTTCTTTTTCAAAATACCAAACAGATCATACATTTTAGCCATGCCTCATTTTGGCGGGCCGAGTTACGGGCCGAGTTACGAGCATCATGCTACCATGCTGTTGCCATGCTGTAGCCATGCTGTTGCCATGCTGTTACCATGCTGTTACCATGCCACGGCAACCTCTCATTCCCCTGATTGGTGGAGAGTTGGCCATATAGGCGGAGCTCCTCGTCACTGACGTCACACTATTTTCAAATCTGTATCAGTCTCTGTCAGATCCGTTGTAGCCCCATTTTTAGAGATTTGGGTATGGAGGAAAAGAGAGACGGTTGTGTTTTCTGACACTTGGTGAGTTCCCTGACACACCGGGGACACATATTCATGTATAAAAGACGTACAAAAGTGCATTTTACATGACAGGTCCCCTTTAAAGTACCAATATGACAAAATGCATTATTACAAGCAAAAGTCCAATTCATTATATTTTGCTTAGAAAATAAAGTATTATTAGTCAGTTTTATATTATTATGAAGGAGACTAATTTAAGTACTTTCTATACTGTTGTGTAATTTATAGAAATGCATAATTTTGAATTGACTATTTCAAATGTAGGGATACATGGCAGTAGAAATGTGCGACTTAGTTTTTTTCAACCACAAACAAACCATACAGTGTGTGATTAATAGATATTATAACAGGAGGCTGTGAAACATTATGTATTGCTGGACTATAATGATCGCAGTGTCGGATTTGTATTTCAAACCTGATGCTGGTGTGTGTGTCCCAGATGCTCAATGAGCTGGTGTGAGGAGGTGAGGAGCAGCTGGGCCGTGTGCAGACCGTCCTGAAGGGAGCTCAAACAGCGCCGAGCTTCTGGTGTGTTCTCTGACTCCACTTTACCCAGCAGCTCAGACAGAGTCGCCAGCTCGGTTGATACACACTATGTAGGAAATGAGTCAAAAGCATAGAAAAAGTTAAAAGATAATTATCTGCTTTTACTTTTTTGCAAATTAACATCTGACGAAATAAAAATGTTGGTTTGAACCAAGAATGAGATGAAAAGAATTCACATCAATGTTTTCAACACAATAGATTTTAAATATTACAGAGCCACCATAATGTGTGTTCTTTGGTACAGTGATAGGCTCTCACCTCCTGCTGTAGCAGCCTCAGCTGAGGGTCTTCTTCAGCAGGAGTCAACAGAAGGTCGGTCAAAGCGTCCAGACAGAGGAGGACCCTTCGTGCTGTCTCGAACAACTCCTCACTAACACCTGGAGAGCTCACCTGGAAAAACACACATATCATCAATATCATAGTATTTTTACCTAAATGATTAGATGGAAAACGAATATGATTAAACAATTCAGACCTTCTAAATATGGTGGTGCTGTTTTGGTCAACTATAAGAATCCTTATGCCTTTCAATATATCAAGACTAACCTACAAGGATTTCTTTAATACCCATTTTATAAGTGACAAAGGTCCTTGTCAGGTTATCACTGATTACTAAAAAAACATTTGGAGTAGTTACAAACATGTATGCAAAGATGTATCATATGTTACTGTTGTGCTATTCCTACATAGCCAGACCTATCATCTATATCCTGTAAGTCAGTGTACGTACTATTTGTCTCAGCGCGGTGATGGACTCATGTGTCCTCTGGAGAACAGCAGAGGACGACCCTGTTGATGTTATCTCCCTCTCTGAGTCCTAAACAAAAAAAACAGGAATTAGTAGTTCCAGTAATCCAAAATTCCATTCACAGGTAGCGGTAAGCTTGACTCGGACAAAATACGTCTCAAGATAGTTTGTTTGACTCTTGACTTAAAACAAAAGGTATCAAAATACAAACACATATTTTCACAGGTCAAAAAACGATGTGGCTCTGTGCTTCTTTCTCCTTCTCACACCAATCACCAGCAGCTGCCGTCGGCTATACCGTCTCGTAATCACAAAACAGCTACGGTCGTCTATGTCAGTGCTTCTCAAACTTTTTTCAGTAATGTACCCCCTTTGAAACATTTTTCTCAGCCAAGACCGACCCCGAACATTTTTGACAGAAAAAGCCTATATAAATAATTACAATATAGTGATGTTCCATCAGTGTGTGATTTATTAACTCCTTCATGCATGCATTACAACAAACTAAGGATATTTTCATCTTTATGCATGAAAAAAAATAACAATGAAAAAAATTTAAAACGACATTTTTCCAAGGAGTTTTTCAACTGAAGTAATATCTGTTTTACAAACCAATGAATACAAATATATATTATGCAAAACTATAAAATACAATACACACATTTGACATGTTTGTATGAGGACCCCCTTAGTGTTTCTAGGAATATTTTATATAAAATTGTGTTTTCTATTTAACTTATTGTACTAAGATTATTTTTGTAATCATGGATGGTATTTTTTTAATGAACTTTAAAAAAAAAAAAAAATTGTTTTTAAATCTCACGTACCCCCTGCAGTACCCCAACGTACCCATAGGGGTCTGCATACCCCCATTTGAGAATCACTGGTCTGTGCCATCAATTCCACACGGTTGGTTCAAATTATATTATAACACTATCAACAAAGGATTATATAATATACAAATATATCAAACTATACATTTTAACATATGGCTCCTACAGTGATGGAAAACAGAAAGTAAGCATGGAGGAATAATTGGACATGGAAGATGTATGCACACACTTTTTGTACCTGACAGAATTGTGATACATGCTGAAAATTAAAATCACCAACAATCAAAGCATATTTCTGTTCTCTGTTACCTTTTCTTGGGTCACCGTGTCCTCTGAGCTGATTTGACGCTCCTCTTTAACTTTTGTCAATGTGGTCAGTTTTTGAGAGATCTGGGTATGAAGTGTACTCCACCTCAGCTGCTCCATGTCTTCATGTGCAGCCAAGCTGAGAACCAAAGAGAACACAGTATGCCTGAGTATATGGTCTGCTATGTGCTTTGTAAAAACTCTTAAGTCATCTATTCATTTTATTGGCACTGAGTATTTTACCTGATCGGCTCCTCAGATGACTCCTGGGCTGGTTTGGATTCTTCCAACAAACCACTATGACCGGTGCTGACTTCACTTTGCTCCGTTGATACATTAAGAGTACCCTGAGCATTGGAGAGAAACAAGGAAATTAAATAAGCAGTGTTGATTCAAGACTAATAAAAGTAAACAATCATTTTTTTGCAAACATTTCCAATCCTTTAAAAGCTGGGTGTCGTTGAGAATATTTTATGAACGTTACATGAATTGTAGAAACAAGTAAGAAATCATTTTAAGAGCGTCTCATTTACAGATGAAGCACTTAATTTCAGACAGTTTGAAACGCAAGGGCAGTGATTGGTAAGTGGTCTGCCCTCGCTCAAGGGAAAGCCTCCAGTTTGACTTGAGACCGCCCCCGTTATAAATAAATGTAATTATAATGAAGCCAGCTGCAATGGATCATTGAAAACCTGAAATTGAAAATCTGGCAACGCCCTCTTGGAAAATAGTGGGAGGGCTTGACCTTCCTCGAAACTGGGCGTAGGCAGGAACAGGTAAGCTGGAGTCCGAAATGAAGTGCTTCATCTGTAATTCGGAGATATTTACCAGATCTTGCTGAGGAGCTGTGGTCAAAGACGGATGTTCTTCTTCTCCCTCGAAAGACTCCTCAGATGCTCTTGTGGTAGTGAATGGAGTTCTTGGTCTTGCAGGAATCAGTCTCGTGTCTTCCACCGCAGCTTCGGACCGAATAGACTTTCTGTGAGTGTCAGCGACAAGGGTTTCATGTCCTGGTGATCCACGTTGATCCGGTGCAGCCAAGAGAGGCTCAGCTGTGACAGTTACAAGACTCAATGCTTTGTAATCCATTGTTATTGATTCAGTTTCAACACTTTGTGATCCAGAGTCTTTTATATGAAGTCCGGGCTTCACAGATATAAGTCCTGCTTCAGCAACGTCTGCGCTCGGCTCCACTTCAGAAGAACACTGAGCAGCCAAACTCTCCACTGCCTGAAAGAAGGATTAATCAAGATGTAGATGTCAATGACTAGTCTCTAAAATAGTCAGTAGATGAAGACATGTTATAATCTGAGATGTAAGACCTTTTAAGACCTTTTTTAAGACCCTTTCCACACATTTTAAGACCTCATCGCCACTTGGAGTTCTAACCGGTTACCTTGGCGACACACTTTACCTCACATTGACTATATACAGTATTGATTGTCCTTCCTCCTTATCTTCCAACCATTTGGACGCAGACTTGCATTTCCCCATAACGATGTTGCTTAGCAACCGGCGTAAACGGAGCTTCGCGCGCTATCAAGCAGTGAGCGTGCGATGTCCTGTTCAGATGACGTCAAACCCAACGGGATGCCATAAATAAACTACACAGAATCACACTACACACCTACGCAATGATTACATTCAGGCAGACTGTAGAATACAACCTCTTTGGACCATTCATATACTTATTGAAAACAAGCTACAAAATGTAATACCTTGGGAAATGCCGTTTCATACTTTTTAATAGCCTTAATTTTCGCTAAATTGATTTATCAACTTTTAATACTTTTTAAGACCCCGCGGACACCCTGTCATACTGCGTAAAAAGTCATGTTAGCATTCAAAACAAATGTGCTAAATGTCCAAAGCACTCATCAAACAAGTCCAATCTCTGAAACAAAAAATATGCGTTACCTTTACTGCTGACAGTGGCGTCCTTTCAGCTATATCCTCAGTTTGAACATCTGAGAGGTTGAGTGTTTCCTCTGGGTCCTAGCACATGAATCGTATTATTATACAAATGGTTCCATTTACACACACAGGCTTTTTTCATTGTGTGTGTATTTGTGTGTGCAAGTTGACCCTTGGGTGCGACAAGTGTGCAACACGTTTCAAGCAGCTGCCTCTGACAGTGATATTAGGTAACAGGACAGCCTGCCTGACGACGCACCATTTAAACATGCAAAAACATGCCCAAAATATACCTTTACCCAAAGAAAGCAGAAGCAATATTCATGTTAAAAATGATTGTGTGAATCAAAATATAATTAAAAGGAGGAAAAATACAAGCAGAAGGAGCCCGAGATGTTTCATTCCAAAACACAGAAGTATTCACATTGTTAATATTCCAATGTTTTAAATGTATAGACTTTTTAGGATCTTTCAAATTCAGATTTTTTTTTATGATAATGTTAGTTTTTAAACTGTGACACTTTGGAATGAAGCTTAACGTGAAGAGGTTCCCAGAAAGCATGCTCTCCTGAGCTGTGACCATATCTAAGGTTTACCTCTGGAAGACTGCATGTTAGTGTGTCAGAGGACGACGAGTGACAACTCTCGTTTTCATCCTCCTCCTCTTCCTCCACAAACATCTCCTGCTTATAGTACCAGGGTGGATGAAATGATCAAAACTGTTATTTTTAAGGAAGATGTACCAATAACTTGTCTTTCTAATGACTTCACGCTCCTCAATACTTCTGAATGTAACTCTTCCTTGGTGTTGTGTTGGGGTCGATATCGGGAACGGAAGAGATTCAGGATCCAAACGAACATGTCTTCATTTCTACTGTATTAACTATCACTTTTCATCATATGTTGAATGAAATTGTGAGTACTAATGGAGTAACTCCGGTGCTGAAACTACAGTATACGGCATAACAAGAATAGGGCTTGACGGAGGAATGCGTGTTAATTTAGTAGGGATGTAACGATACCAAAAATTCACGGTACGATAATATCGCGATAAAAAGTCCACGGTACGATATTTATCGCGATATTGAAAAATAAAGGAAAAAATGTGACAACTTTTTTTTCTTTATTTTTTTTAACTTTAATTTTTTTTTCTTTATTAAATAATAAATCTGATTCGTACAGCATTTTAGTAGGATAGTAGTATATTAAAATGTCAACAATATAATAATCAGACCCGGCAATAGAATAAATCAAGTTTCACTTTAGTTTTTCAAGTAACTCAACTCTAACTCACTCACTCACTCACTCAGCATCATCAAGGTTATCTTTTAGGAATATGAGCATGTGGGACCATTTGGTTAAATAGAGGTTTAAAAAAAAAATGTATTTAAAAAAAAATATATATATATTTAATTTTTTTAAATCGCGGTAGATTTGGTCAGTCTCACGACGGTATTGAGAAATCTATTTACCGCGATATTGCGATATTCGATATATCGTTACATCCCTACTGCATAACAAGAATAGGGCTTGACGGAGGAACGCGTGTTCATTTAGTGAACACATTTGTTTCGAAATAGAGAACAGAACTGTTAATTTCTTGAGTTCATAACAAATATAAAATGTTTTCTCTTCTTTCAAAGAAAACTACTTTTTTTTTAAATTGCTATTGTGCAGTTCTTTAATCATCTCAATGTCTTTCTACAGACACCCGAAAGATGACTAAACTGAGTCCGGAGGATGGTTTTGTAGGGCATGTAACATATATATCTAGTTTGCCACTTATATGGTTCGTATCAGGGGTGTCAAATTAGCCACATTAGCATTATGGTTGCACTCCAAGGGCCGGTTGTAACTTTTAAGAGTATATAAATATATATATATAAATATATCATATATATAAAATAATGTATTATATGACATTATTGGCTCTGCATTGGATTATTATCAGATAGGATAATAACTTCATAATTAACTACGTCTGAAAGCAGAAGTCATGGGGAAATAATTGCAAGTCTCTTCAGTCACAAAACGAGATGCATTGTGGGACCATACTTGCCAACCTTGAGACCCCAGAAACCGGGAGCATTTCAAACCACCGAGGGGGGGGGGGGGGGTGCTAGTGGATCGCCGGAGCTGTTAGATTAACATTAACATGCTTATTGTAGTTCTAAGTGCACTGCCTTGCGGCCTGTAGCACCACCAGCCTATGGAAAGGAGTGAGCAGAGAGGGTCGCTACTAACGAGACGCGCTACCATGGAAACCAAACAATGGTGTAGCTGTATTAAAGTCTGAGTGGAAACAGTCCTGAGTAAATCTGATTTTGTCAGAAATCGGGAGAAATGCGGGAGAAATATGACCCCGGGTGGAAACCGCGAAAATCGGGAGGTTTGGCAAGTATGTGTGGGACATGTAGTTTATGGGCAACGTGCTTCTGTAAATCGGTATGTAACCGTATAATAAAACATATAATATTCTTTGGAAGCTCTTGCGGGGCCACATAACATGAAGTCGCAGGCCGGATTTGGCCCCCGGGCCTTATGTTTTCCACCCCTGGTTTATAGAAATAATCCCCAACAAACAAACAATTTGATTTGAGCCTGCCTTACAGCCTGGTAAAAATAGATCTTGCATGTTTTAGGGAGACACGTTCAAATGTTAATCAACAAGCCTGACTTCCTTTGAGAAATCACAAGGACTTGGCGAGTGTTGCTTTCATTTCTTTTGATTTAAAAAAGTGGTACAAAATGTGAGCATAACATGATTAGAGAGGACATGATTGGTTTGATTAGAAGATCATTCCAACAGTCACGCTGGTGTTAACGTGTTAGCTGTTTGATGGTTCATTAGGATTGTGGTTATCATTACCTGGAATAGGCCTCTTTGTGAAAACCTGTATGGCTGTTGCATTTCTTCAGTAGCATCAGAGACTGTGTTGATGCCAAGATCCTTACAGGTTTCTTCCTCCTTGATCCGGTTCTAAGTTAGAAAACAAGACATCAAGAAAAAAAGTTGATGAAAGACCAAGAACACAAAATTGAGTGTGTTTGGTAAGATACAAACTGTCTTTAGTCCCCTATTCAGTGGCGGTTCTAGACCAATTTGACTGGGGGGGGCCAGTTATTTTATGAGGGGGGCACAATAAATGCAGGACGAAAAAGACAAAGACAGTATGAAGTAATTGCGCATAAGAACACAATGCAATACAGTTATTGGTATTTGTTTCATTACACATATTTATTTCAGATACTTATAGTTACAGTTGTTACGCAATGGGTCCGACTAGAATGACAAATAGCGTTAGTTACGCCTATTCCGTCAGCCAAGAAATCGTTTAATCATAAACTTTTTTTTTTTTTTTTTCATTTTCAAAGTCAGTGTTAGGGGGGCACTGGCCCCCCCTGGCCCCCCCTAGAACTGCCCCTATTGTTTACAGAACATCCTCGATTGCTTCATTTAATTGACAGATCTATGTGAATTATACCAGCAAACCAAGTTCTGTCGTTGCAAGCATTCATGAAATACCTTTTATCTAACCTATACTTTTCTACAGTTGAAAATCAAATCAATGATTTGACTAAAGACATTCAGACTTCCTGCTGTACCTCCAGCAGAGTTACTTGTTGCTGGGTGAGATGTTCGAGCTCCTCCAGCGGCTGCAGCAGATGTCTGGCTCTGGAGAAAACCAGCAGGCTCCCCCCCGCTCCCTGTGGGAGGGGAAGCTCTCCTTTGCATGTCTCCATCTCCTCCAACGTCCGCCGCATCGACTGCATATTGGCCAGGATCACCTGCAGGTTCAAACAGATAATAAAAAGGTTACATTTGGTTTAAAACTTACAGTCATCTTGTATTTAAAATACACCTTTATTTAAAAAACAAATGCAGAATTCACTTCACCATTTTCTCATTACAAAAATGTGTTTACTTGGCAAGCTGGGGGACCTCATATGGGTCGAGTCTAACTGATGTTCTTAAACTATAAGAACACTATTTGTATCATTGAGACAGTCCAACATCTTGATTTAGATGTATCTAAAGCCCTTGCCACACAAGGACGAAAACGATAATGGACCGCAATCGTTATCAAAAAAGTCTTCCGTCCATACCAGTCTATGGTCCAGACGCAACAGGCACCAGAAACGTGTCCGTTCACTCGAGACCGCTCGAAAGCGCTGGAGACGCTGTAGTACATATGCCGGGCCTGTAAGTGGCGCTGTACTCCTACCACAAAAGCAGCGAAGAAGACTTCCCGCGCATGGTTGCCATGGTTGCCCTTCTGTTTATTCTCCGCGGTGGACGGCGTGTGCTCCTGTTGTAATCTCTCCGGTAGTCCACCAGCAGATGACAAACACCCACCTCTCCGCCTCTTCCAAGGAACGAGGGGACCGTGCGGCAGAGTTTCAGTTCGATTTTTTTTCACCGGTCAACACGTCTGTTAAAGTTTAAATCTTCCGGACAAAATTAGAAAAGTGCCGGTCAGAGGTCTTCTTTGTTATTTATTGAGCTTTAAAACAAATGAATAACGACTCTATATAATAATATAAGAATACAAAACGGAGCCTCTCTTTTCCTCCCCCTCTTCTGAGAGCCCAGCAGCTGATCTCTGAGCAGGAGAGGTGGGGAGAGGCGGGGCTATTGCTTCATCGTTATCAGGACATGATCGTATAGGGCGTAAACATGGAGCCGTTTGCAGATATACCCACCTTGGGACCCGTTATCGATTTCTGCGTTCCCGTGTCGGCCTTGTGTGGCCGAACCGTCTATCTGATAGTGAACTGTAGCAGATACGACCGTTTTCGTCCTCGTGTGGCAAGGGCTTTAGGTGCTGGTCACACGGGAACGTTTGCGTTTATGCACAGTATGCGTTTCCAAAAAAGTCTTCCGTTCACACGTATTCGTTTCATTTGACGTGTCTGTTCACACGAGAACGCTGGAAACGCTGTAGTACATATGCCGGGCCTGTAACTGGCGCTGTAACTTCCGCCACAAAATACACCAAAAGCAGCGAGTATAAGATCCCCCCCGGATGTGTGAGGCACAAACAAAACAAACAAGGTAGAAGATGGCTGATATTCACACAAGAATAACAATGTTGTTGTTGGCGAAACGCATCAGCAATGAAGCGGGGATGAGCAGGAGAGGTGTGGAGAGGAGGGGGGAGGCGGGGCTATCGTTATTTTTTCAGGAAATGATCGTATAGAGGCGGTTACACGGAGCCGTTCGACCCCCCCAGAGCGTTTCGTTTGCAAATCTATCCACCTTGGGACCCGTTATCGTTTGTGGGGTCCGTTTCTATCATTTTGTTCCGGCCTCGTGTAAATGAAAGGGCTATACGCAAGAGAAACTATGCGGATCCAACCCGTTTTGTTCTCGTGTAAACAGGGCTTTCGGCTGTATTAGGAGCATTGCATCACCTGTCGGTTTTGGAGATGCTCCGTCAGAGTAATGTCGGAGTTGTCCACAGAGGATAAAATTGCTTGGATCTTCGGGACGTTCTTCTCCATGGTCTTAAGCTCTGCTTCTATGGCCTCCACCACCTGAAGGAAAGATGGCCAGGCATTAAATAAGAACAGTCTCTTAGAATGATCAAGTGTGTGATCAAGTTTCTCACATGCTACACCTTAAGGCCTAGGAAACTGTTGTGTCGATAAAAGGCAAAGCATTTTCGAAGTGTAGCTGATTAAATGTCTTTTCTTCTTCCCATCTGTTTAATCAGCTTCATATTAGATCTCAAAATGTGGCCACACTTTAGTCTGTTAATCTGCCTCAATTGAAGCAGCTATTACAGTAAGCTCAATGTCAGTTTTGGTCTCTTACACCCTGAAATCCTTCTCATTAATACATCTGTATTTAATGTTGTCTAAATTTACATTATTTAATTTCATACTCTGTTCTTGTACATATCCCATATTCTAAAGCGATGTCCAGACATTAACCAGTTCAAGAGGAAATACAGAGAAATTATTTTCTCGAGGTACAGGGATGGGGAAGGTGTTTGACTGTGTGTATATGTGTGAGTATGTAGGTGTGTATATGTATATCAGTGTGTGTATATGTCAATCAACAGGTGAAGCAGATTAATAATACTAATAATATCAATAATAATGCATACAAATGATAATTATTGCAGATTATAAATAAATCATTTAGGGACAAGGGGGTGAGGTTAAATAAATTATACTTCTTCTCACTCCTTTTCGAACACTAGATGTGGCACTGTTTATGTTGCTAATGCTGTTGTTGTAAAATGTAATTTTTTTGTTTTGATTTCTCTAACATGACTATGCACTGCAACATTTGTTTTGTTTTGTAATTGTTTATTTTACTTTCGAAATAAATCAATCAAAAAATTCTATTGACATGTATAAAGACTTTTTGCACTACTTTTTATTTTGTATTTGTAAGGAGGCGTGTGGTGCAGTGGATTAGAGCGTTGGTGTTCAGATCAGGGGAGCACAGGTTCAAACCCCACTGCAGTCAGCATGTCGTTGTGTCCCTGGGCAAGACACTTCACCCCAAAGTCGCTTTGGATAAAAGCGTCTAACATGTAATGTAATGTATTTCATTATATATGTTGCATTGTTGGAGGAGCTCAGGTCAGAAGAATTTGCCATTTCTACACTGTAGTTTTGTGCACATGACAATAAACCCTTTGAATCTTGAAAATGAAATCTTACCACCGCAGTCTGCAGCAGCTGGTCCAGCGGCTCCAGGATCCTGCACTGCATGTTGTGGACTTGTTGGTCATTGTGGTTCACCCTCTCCTCGTGGGCGCTGATGTCGCACACAGCAGAGATCTCCTCCAGGGCCGGCCTGAAGTTCTGCAGGGTGTGTCGGATCCTCTCAGAGTCGTCCAGCACAAGCTGCAGTACAGGATTTCAAAATGATGGTCGTCACCAACATGAAACATGTGGAAGAAATACTGTACCTGGGTAGGACGCCACGACATGTAGAATGTACATGTTTAAAATAATGCCATAATGAAAAAGTAGTTAGGCCAAGCACCACCTACTCTAGCAGACTGGTTTAACACTAGAACCGCCAGAGGTCGCTGTATACCTAAAACCGCCAACGGGTCAAATTCACCCGCAATTGATTTTCAAGGCTCTTTTATTTATCATACAGAACAGTGAGTTTTGATCGCACAGGGATGAAACTTATACCAATAGAATCTGTGGACTCTCAGCTTTTCATATGATATCGTTTGTGCAGATAGCATGAAGTATAACATATAGCTACCAGTGCTGATTTAAACGCTTGGTGTTAGACTTGTGTTTTGTTTAGGTACAAATCTCTCTATCTCTCTCTCTCTATAACTATCTATCTCTCTCTCTATCTATCTATAACTATATATGTCTCTATCTATCTATAAGGAACCGCAGTAGACAAAAGGCGTTGCTATAGCAACACGTCATGTTTACGCTGCATTTTCTATGAGGTAAACATTACCCGCTGGCGGATATAGGTATAAATCATAAATGGCTTTTTTTTCCGACTTCATATTGACAATTTTTAACAACAGAGGGTGCTACATAACACGCTTTCAGGAAAAGTCACGGACTGGGAGACTTGAATATTGTATTGAAAAAAAGTTACATACAATAAAAAAACAGCTGCGGGTAAAATTGACCCGTTTGCGGTTCTCGTGTTAATGTGATGGACGAGATTTTTGTTACGGAAACATTTACATTTGCTCTGAGGCTCAAGATACATTTGACAAGTGTTGGAAGGGACGGGTTGAGTTTGTAAAACCGTATAGATCGGACTTCAACTAACAACTCTATTTGTAATGTAACCGCCCTTTCTGCTACACACAGTTTTGATTGCTGTTGTGTTTCTGTCTCTTCATGTTCGTTTGTCTGAATGCGTGTAATATTTGTTTTGTCGAATTTCCCCCAAAAATGTAAAATGTAAGATGGTTTGTAACTGTTGACTTTTTATGCAAATAATTAAAAAAAGAAATGTCTGGTCTGGTTTTGTGTGTGTTTTTGCTCGATACTAGCTGTGACTGACCTGCAGGGAGTTTGCATGGTTCTGGAGGCCTCTGGCTGTAGTGAAGGAGCAGGGAGAACTGAGCCATGACTGGGCCTCGTCTAACCAGCAGGTGGCGCCGTACAGAATGTCTTCAAACTCCTGCAGACAGGCCGGGATCTGACAAAGGAGTACAGAAAATATAAGGAAGCATAATGGAAGCTTTGTAAACATTTCCATATTGTACATTTGTGTGCATTTGAACTACTTAATAAGTCATGATTCCTGTGGTTTGTGTGACTTCACATTAGGGCTGAACGATATACCGTGTCATGGCGATAACCGCGATATGCGCATGCACGATATTCACATCGCAGGGACGTGCGATTTTATTATTATTTATTTTTTTAGGGCGTTCGATATTAAGTGGGTAAATTAACTCAAACACGTCATGTTACAATTATTTTGCTGCTTGCTACAAAAGGAAAACTTGCACGGCTCTCATGTCAGGGGTACTTGAGTGGAGGCTCTCTGCATGCACAGCAACAAACTATTTCAGATGCCTTTGCCGGTGTTACACCATATGAGGAAGGTTCAACACGGCATAAAGGAGCTGGTGTATAGCTGTTCTTTATTTTGTCGTTTAAAAGATGTCCACTACTTTGCTGCTATTTGCACAAAAAAGGTTTTAATTGTGGAATAAAAAGTGAAATGACCTATTTTGTCACGTATGTTAATTCCCTAATGTGAGAATGAAGCTTCCTATAGTTTAATGTAATACGTTTAATCTCTTGGATCCCTTCTAGACACCACTCTTCTTCATTCACAGATGAACCCCCTTATTTGAGGGGAAGCAACCTGCATTATCATGACATGTTAGATCATGACTTAAGGTATGATGAGTCAACCAGTTAAGATCCAGACGTCCGTGACTCAAATCCTTCATCCGGTTAAATATAGTTACAAAAAACGCAATATATATCGCAGGGGGAAAAGAATATCGCAATGTCAGTTTTTTTCAATATCGTGCAGCCCTACTTCAACATCACCACTCTTTCTGCATGAAATTCCTATGAATATACCACAGCATGTCTGACCTTGTTGAGGAAGGCGGTGCGTTGCTCGGTCCTCTGCACTGTGTTTTGGTACAGCTGCAGCGGTTGTGTGAGTTGGTCAAACAGCAGGTGGGTTTGATCCGGATGTTCCGCTGCAAGATCCTGCACCTCGCTCTCCAGCAGCATCAGGCGGCTGTGCCAGGCGTCCAGCACGTCCCAGGCATGCTGCAGGACAAACAGTGCAAAGTATGTACAGGGTTCATAAACTTTTTCACCAATGATTTTCAATGACCTTTACCTAATTTTCCATGACCTACAACATTACTCTTTCTCAGCGGTACCACTGAAAATGGTTTATTTTAACATGGAACAGGAAAATAAGGTCTGCATATGAAACATGTTGAGCCTATCTAAAACAAATTCAATAGTAGGCTTACTAGCTTCTACACGCTAAAGCAACTAACATCTCTCACCAGAAAAACACCTCGTCAGTTAAATTACATTTTACGTTTCATTACTATACGATACAGTATTTATTATCATTATAGTGTTACTATTTCGGCGATTAGATAAAATATAAATTATATTTGATGCAACTTTGGTTACATTTCCAAGACTTTTCCAAAACCTTGGGAAAAATATTGTTTTCCAGGGCCTGGAATTAGCATTTTGAATTTCCATGACTTTTCCAGGTTTTTAATGACCGTAAGAACCCTGTATGTAAGGGCTTTGAAGGGACCATGTCATTATTGTTAGAAGAGTGTTTTATTTCCCTTTATTAGAAGTGAGCAGACTGAATTTAGTCGTGTACTGTGATTATCTGTCATTTTGTGGAAGTGGTCCATTTTTTTTTGCAAGCCTCCTACACTGCAGTTTCATCTTGTCTGCACACATTTACACAATAGCTAACAAAGCTAACGGTACTGTTAGAGGGTGAGTTGTGATAACTGTTCAGATACACAAAGAATAGTGGTATTTTATCAAATGGTAAAGATTGATTAAAAAATATACATACATTCACACCTTTTCAAGACATTTATGAAGAATCTGAAAACATGTTTCAACTCTTAACTTAAAATAAAACAGGTTTTGTGTATAGTAACTTACCTTGAGCACATTTTGAGCTTCTTTGACTGTTGGACTCTTTTGCTCCAGTAACACATTCACTTTCTCCAGACTAGACCCCAACCCCGCTGCTTCTCTAGCCAGTTTACGGACTGGGTCGCTCGTCTCCATGAGCTGTGGAATGACCATGCACAGATTAAAAAAATACGTTTTGTAGGAAACATTTCATGGGATATTAATAACAAATGAATTCCTGGTGCCATTTACCTTCTCCTCTTCTCTTTGAATTGACAGCTGGACTTCTTGTAACCGTCTGCTGATATCAGCCGGTATCTCAGCGTACCGGCTCTGCACACCGGCCGTGATAGACTGGAGTTTGGTTTTCTGGGAGGACAAATCCTGTCTGAGCTCCTGTCAGAGTTGAAATGCAAGAGAATACAATTCAGAAGGTCAGGAAATATAAAACGTAGAGAAAGGCAGGGTCAAAAGTTAAGCTTCCCTCCAAATTTGTTTAAATAATGTTCCAGTTAAAGGTTGAATGTAAGCTTAAAGCAAGTTAACTATGCTCTGAAAATGTTATCGGGCATTAAACCTTTACTGTATTGCACATTTCTCACATAAAAGACAGTATATACCAGTGCTTCTCAAAGTGTGGTCCGTGAGCGCCCCCTAGTGGTCCGTGAGTATATTGGTAACATTTCACATTTGAAATTAATAAATTAAATTAAGTTTTCCGCACTCTCGCGGGAATATCTCCGCAATGGAGCGAGCTTAATTTTCACTTTCGATTGCATGATATAGCCCAGTGCAACACCTTCGTCACACATGTTGCCACTTGTTTGTACCATTTTCAGGCGATTTGTAATCTGTTCTAAAACAATGTGTTTTTGGATATTTGTGGAGTTAGGTGGTCTGCGAGTGTTTTTTTATTGGTTAAGTGGTCCTTGGTATGAAAAAGTTTGAGAAACACTGGTATATACCAATGTCCACTTGAAAAGACTAATGTGGATTTGACAAAAAAGGCCTGTGAACAAAATGTACATTTCTCACTGACACTTCAAAGCAGTTCCTGACATTTAAGAATTGATGTAGGAGCCATGAAACGTATTGCGTTTTGTTTTAATATAAGATATTTGTTTGAGCACTATTGATTGGTTGGTTTGGGTCACATGGATATGGGCGGCACTCATTATAATCCTGTTCACCTGCGTGAGGTGTGTGTGGAAGAGAGGGTGACACAGGGCCGTTGTACTTTTTGTTGACCGCAAGATTACAATTGCTTTGTGATCAGACATACATTGTTATAATCAGAGTTATTTCATTAAACTACAACACTATGAAACAGAGCTACTGATCTCAGCGAGTACTTTTTTAGCGTGTCATACAATATCAAACAGGCCCGGCCTTTTAGCCTCTCAGCGACTTTGTTTGTTTCCTGCTGTCGCTACATTTTGATCTTACATTAAAATTGTACTTTATTTCATTATAAGAACTTCAACCATTTCATCCTACCCGACATATTCAATTAAAATAGATTGAAAGACGTTACATCTCTCTAGTTCAATATTTTTGCTCAAATATAAACAGCATATTTTTTGCTTTTGAGTCACTCAAATATCTTATACCCCAATTTCAAGCTTGCACTCCAACGCACAGAAAAAGTGTCTGACCTGTTGTTTGCTGGGACTCGAACAGTCTTCCAGCGAGGGAAGAAGGGCGAACATGTGTTGGGCCACCTCTCCTATCTCCTCCTGGACGTGCTCTCTCTCTTTCTCCTCTGCCTTTGCTGCAGCGACCACCAGCAGGTTTCTCTCCTTCAAGCTGTGGATAAATCAAATCAAATCAAATCTAAATGTATTATAGCCCCAAATCACAAGAAATGCCTCGAAGGGCAAACAACAGCAAAGACAAACACAAAATACAAACGTCATACCATAACAATTATAAAAACATGTATACAACATTACACATCAATAAGTATTGCCATGTGATAAAAGCATGTGACTGAAGTGATGGTAATCATCTCAGCATCTCTGACATCAACAAGCGAGTGCTATCCACATGTGTGTTGAACAAACCCCACCTCCTGACATTCTCTTGGATCTTCACTAGTGTTTTGCCCACAGGTCCAGGGCTGATGGGCACCTGGGAGCTGGATAGGCTGAGTGCGTGCTCCAGTCGGTGCTCCAGGGAGGCTAAGGCCTGCTGCTCCTGCTCCAGCCCAGCCTGGTGCATCTCCGCCTGGGCCAGGAGCTCCAGAGGCTCCTCCTCAGTGAAGTTCACAGTGGAGGAGTCAGGAACGTCAGCCTGGAGACCGGCCAAAGAGCTGCAACACTGCTCCATCTGTAGAAAATGGAATTGAATCATCAATATATTTATATATATATCCTATACAGGTTTGTTTTGCAGCAATAACTCAATGGTGTCTAAGAAAACATTGAAAGGCACTTAAAATAGTAAACCTTTTCTAAGTGAAGTGGGAATTTTGAGACTGGCTCTAATAGACATTTTTGTAAGCCCGCCCACATGAAAAACATGTTGAATTTCACTTCCATCTATATATATTAAGGTAAATTAGGTCATATTAGTATACAAATGCTTCAAAATGTAAATGTTGTAGCTAGAACTCACACTTGTAGTAATGTCCTTCCATTCCTCTCCTTTCTGTTCTGTGTGTGCCATGAGGAGGCCGACCCCACGGCGTAATGACACCCAGCGCCTCCAGAGGGCGCCAAGCTCGCCGTCCTTTCCGACTCCACAGCCCTGCATCGGACACCCGGCTCTCAGCTCTTCTATCTTCCCTGCCAGGCTGCGGAGACCTTCCATCAAGAGCTTTGCGTAGGGATGAAATGAAGTGAAGATGTAAGTTTGAATCAGGCAGGTCCTCCTGTTACATGTCAAAATAAGGCTGGGTGGCAAGGGGTGCTTTTATAGCTTAAAAAGCTGGAGCTAATGGAAAATAGTTTTTGTATTGCTGGTATTTGGTCATAAAAAGTGCTGTATTTTGAAATGTTATATTTGTAAATCTATGTAGTGCAAGCAAGGTTTGAGACGATCCAATATGTAGACAACTCCATAATTATACAACTGCATCAAACCTACCTTTGCTTCTCTTTGTTGGGCCACACATTTGTCATATGACGTGACTTGTTCTGCAGCACATTCTGAAAGCTTGGCTTCGAGTCCTGAGAGGCGCTGACGTATGTCTTCATGGCACTTTCTGTGGCTCTGCTGTCTAATTTCACACCTGTGAGAAAGAAAGTGTCTTTTAGTTGTTTTACTTAGAAAAACTGAGACATGATGACACACTTCAACGAATCAAGAGCATCACCTCTGCAAGGACTCCAGCCTGAGCTGAGCTTGGGCCTCCAGTAGGGCTCGTCCCACCAACAGCTGACTGAGGATGCAGATGTGGAGCTGCTCCGTCTTGGGGCGGGACAGGCAGGGCTGTTGGGGCACCAGCTCCACAAGGTGGCAGATGTGAGCCTGAAATCCGTCTTCAAGAGCCTCCAGAGCCTGGTGAGTCTGCCTTTGCTCCTCAGTGCAGTCCAGGAAGCCTCCAGGAGCTGATAGGAAAGTGGCCTCTGCATTGTGAAGGAAGCCTATTGCTCCCTGAGCCGCCCACTGGTAATCTTTCAAGGATTCTCTCGCCTGGCATAAACTCTCCTGTTGGATACA
>CALSBZ010038364.1:24467-37853 GCA_943591055.1 Gobionotothen gibberifrons | reverse complement strand
TCCTGCTCTCTTCATCTCCTCCTCTTCCTCCTGCTCTGACCCTCCTGCTCTCTTCATCTCCTCCTCTTCCTCCCGCTCTGACCCTCCTGGTCTCTTCATCTCTCTTTCCCTCTTCCCCTCCTCTTCGTCCTGATCACTTCTCAGACATGTCTTTGTGTTGTTGTTGACTCACTCCAGCTACTCTGGCCTGCAAGAGTCTACTTGTGAAAAGCTCTCGTACAAATGTGTGTATAACTTTACGCGTTATGGCCATGTAGCTGATAAGTAGCATCTAAATATGAAATCAGAAAGTATTGATCAAGCGCTCAGGCAGCTGTGTTCAGACCCAGTTGGACGGTAAAGGATGTATCCTGGTTTAAGTTATCTGGCCTCATTGCTGTGATGTGTAATTTACGTGGATTTAATAGTACGCATAGTTTAGCAAATAAAGTGATGGATCTCCCAGCTAGCGCTGTCTGCGTAGTATTTTGTACGTGACGCCCCAAACAGCGACCGTCTGTTAAACGCTACCGATTCATATTATAAATTTTTTGTTTCAAGCCCTTGTCTTTAGTAAAAACAAAACTAGTGGAAGGGGAGATGCTCCCAGGGGAAGCTGATCCTCAGTTTAATGCAGGGCCGTAGCTGCGTTTTTAACGGGCCTAAGATGATATTTTAAATGATTCACTTTTAATTTATGAACTGCTTGTTTCGTTGCTTGAGAAGCTTGTGGACATAGTGTAGGTTTGTTTCTACAAGTACAGTTTTAGGGACACAGAAATTAGGGGGGCAGCTGGGGGGGCAAGGCTCTACAGTGGGGGGGCAGTTGCCCCTACTCACCCCCTCGTAGATCCTTCCCTGTGTCACGTGATCGCAAACTTTACCAGCGTGAGAAGAAAAAAAACATGGTGGCCACCCAATTTATTTTTAGTGGAAAATCCTAAATTGTAGTTTGGACGTGAAAATGCTTTTTGATTAAATTTATAGCGAGAAGTGTACATTGTACTTTTAAAATCTACGTCCAGTGGATGTGTAGGATCTATAGTTTGATAGATATTATGAAGAATATTTGTGGATATTCTACGTATTTTAACTACAGAGGTTGCTCTGCGTGCACCCCCAGATTGATACGTCTTTCCCCCTCTTCATTTATATTGACCAGTGCCCATGTCAATTTATCGTCCACGCTGAAAACCGTGAAAACAATATTTCCGGTCTCGTCGTTTTCACTGTAACTAAGGTGGTTGCTAGGGACGCATATCATTACCCTCACTGTCGAATGATTTAACAGTGATATCTGCAGTACTCATAACTAAAAAACATCAGTTTATCCTTAATTACACAACATTCATTTGTTTAAATTTTGTACAATGCTTTTGTGTTTTACTGTTTCGATTCTGAGAGACACATGTATTTTTTCAGTTTTGGAAACCCGGAAAAATTACGTTACGATAATCCTCAGCTACCGTTGAAGCTCATTGATTGGATGTCTTTGTCGCAATGCACGTTGTATGGTGTTTTTGCGAAATGAAATCCGAAAACATTTTAAAGAAAATAATACTTAAAGGTGGGGTAGGTAAGTTTGAGAAACCGGCTCGAGATACACTTTTTGTTATATTTGTGAGGGAATAATTCTGTCTTCAGGAATTTGACCCTTTCTCTGTGTGTTGACGTTTACGATCATCCCTGATCCTTATCTCTTGATGTGGAGGAAGTAGAGAGTTATACGACTCTGAGAATGCTGTCATCAAAGCACAGCAGGGGGGACAGAGACAGTCTCCAGGTATCAAGGCCCATCCCCAAATATGTTGATTTGACTCTCTGTAAACTAGTTAAATGGTCTACCAAGACACAGGCTAATCAGAATTGACCTGGCAACCCACCAGTGCAGTCAGAACCTCTGATTGCTGTGACTTGTTATGTGAATTTCTCCGGCCGATGCTTGTATTAAATACCAGTGTTTGACATCAGAACTCCTGCTCCTCCTGTGTCTCCTTCATGAGTCGGTGACTCCCACTGCATTGCTACACAGAAGTTTCCTCCACAAATTGGCGTTGTCGGCAGGATACCAACACATCTTCAGAACTGGTAAGTGTAATTTCAAATCCACATTTGGACATTGCCTTACCAGAATCTGTGATTGACGGTATCATAAAATTATCTGTGAAGCTGAGCGGCTGTATTTCGTTTTTGGTTAATGAACATTTTGGGGATAAAAAAAAAACCCAGGTGATCAGTGTCTGGGGACTTGGTCCTGGCTGATTTCCTCTGTGTTTGCTGCTCGGGACGAATGTGCCATACAAGCATGCACAGCTCATGTTTAGAGAAACCTTAAAGAAAGGCATCAGTAAAGTGGAACTTCTGTATGAAAGCAGTGTAAAGATTTGTATTGAACGAATCGCCGAATTCTGGGGGTTTCAGCGGCCAACACAGCAGTTAAAAATAAGCAGCCCGAGATATTTCCCCCCATCGCCTCTGTGAACACGGCTCCAGCAGCAGCAGCGGGGGGTGTGTGTAAATATCCCCCCCGTGTCTGGGTGGCTGGAGCCGTGCAGCTGAGAGGGAGAAAGTCACAGTTTTTGTCTATATCTTTAACTCACACCACCGCCGTCTCTATTAAAAACGAGATGGTCTAAAAGCACTCGTTGTTTGTGACCGTCTTGTACATTCTACAAGGCCGGGGCAGCGCGAGGTGCGTGTATCGCCCGATGCGACACAGTTCCCTACCTTGCGGGAGGAACGTTCCCTACATTGCTGGAGGAGCATTCCCTACATTGCTGGAGGAACTGGTGCCGATCCGGGGTGCATACATAAAATTATAGGCTAATTGATCACAGGTGGGCAGTGGCAAGCAAGTGTAGAACAAAGCTGTGTTTCATCGTTGTGATGAACTCGATGGCGGGTGTATAGGCTGGTCGTGTAGGACAGTTAACTGGGCTGTTGTTGGAGAGAAAGGGTAGAGGAAGAAAGTCTATGCGCTCCTGGTCGGGGGTTCATAGCGCCACTGATGGAGTAGTGGTGTCGCAAGAGGATAAGCTAGTTATCGCTTTTGGACGGTCTTCAGGCACGATCTAGGACTTGTATACAAGGGTGGATGCGCGAGTCAAGGCGCCCCATTTTTATAATTCTCTACCCCCTCTGAAACCTCTTAATTCGGACTAAATTGAGCTGGATGAACTTTGCTGTCGCACTGGTGTTTATTGCGAGTCCATGTTTGTTTGTCTAAATTGTTTTTATGGGGGTCTATATTGGTTTGTCTACCCGCCGTCTTGTGCATATTTTGTAACAACTAATAATGAATCAGTCCATAGCCAGGGTAAAATGAACTAAACTTTAGTTAACTCACCAAAAGTAAATGACTTGAGAAAAAAATTAAATAATGTAAAGATGTAAAGCAAAATTATATATTATAGTATAAATGTGCTGCAAAATGAAAATAAATAGCAAAAGAGTGTTTTTATGTCCTGCCTCTGAGTGTGCAGAGGAAAATGTAAACAAGAAGCACACTGTTCATGGTGTGCGCTGTAGGTGTAAGAAGAGAATTAGATGATATTGCTTTAAGAATACAAAAATCTGTCTGCTCAATTAGGTCAATGTTGTACTATTTGTTTAATTTATTCTTAAATCTATGTATTGTATGGTAATAATGAATAAAAAAACGCAATGTATTGAACACATTCCGAAACAAAGCAGATAAGACAGAACTAGACTCAGACATAATACTAATTGTTGTTGAAACCTTTTGCACTGTTGCTGCAAAATGGAAACTTTGTTGATTATCTATTCCAACTGGCCACTGGATTCAGATAATTGATATAAGTTGAACTTCAATTACAGTTTTTTTTTTAAATATAGTTTAACATTCTTTATTAAACTGTTTCAAATTATTTCTAGTACAATTGGTCTATAGACATTACTAAAATTATAATAGTTGTTAAACTACTGACAGGTTTTCTGAAACCGAGCTTATGAACAATAGAGTAAAGGTCGCTGGCTAAGCCAGGATCAATATATTTGTTGAGTTTTTATTGTATGCATAATACAGGGATACAAACTCATCAGGTATGGAAAAGGTGACAAGGATCCAAAATTAAGAATAACAGAGGATTTTAGCAGTCAGAACAACTAAAGCAGTATTAATAATAACAGAAACGCCAAAGACTCACATCTAATAGAAATATATAAAAGCATTTATTTTAATTATGTCAGTTTATAATTTTGGCAGCACTGTTGGAGAGTTTTAAAATGTATTTTCATGCCTCTGTGCAAGGCTTAGTCTTTCTGTCTTTATAGCCAGTGTGTAAAGTAACTAAGTTCATAAACTGAAGTACTATACCTGGGTACAATTTTCAGATACTTGTACTTTATTTTAAGTATTTCAATGTTTTGCTACGTTGTTCTTCTTCTCCTCTACAGTTCAGAGGTAAATGGTGTACTTCTACTCCACTACATGTATTGAATCCCTTTAGTTACTTCACAGATGTGGATGAATGATGTGAAATCTAATCAAGTCTTAAATCAGACTTTAGTTCCACCTGGAGTAAATTCACAAGCTACCCTGCAGTATACAAAGTCATTCAAACTAGCTGCACCTTTACCAGCTGGCCTTGGACGGCTTCACTGAAAGTCACCCAGTTCTACCCTGCTAAAGTCCGGCTGAGTGCAGTCACAGAGATGCTATGGCTGCTCTACATGACATTAATGGTCTGGTCCGAGAATGGACACCATTTCCTGCTCCCAGAGAGAACAACACTCCTCAAACTGAACATTACAGCCGTTGATACTGCCTCACGTGGGTCTGCTCCCCCCCCACCGAGCCTTGAACTGAAAGCTTGACATCTGCTTTGAACAATTGGAAGCCTCCCTGTCACACCAGCACCAACCCTTGGGTCCGTCAGATGAGACTAACGGCTTCACTTAGGGCATTTGGGTCAGATACATGACTCTCGTTACCACGGAGTGGGTTGTTTATTTTTTAAGGCTATTCATACTGCAATGCAGAGGATGCCTGTAAGTTGGCGAGCTGTTAAAAGCCCCTACTATCTTTAGTATAGGCCTAAATGTCAGGGGCCTCTTACTGTCTAATTCTGCATGTATTCACATTGTATGGACGATGTTTCCACCTGTTAAAACTAGAGGCTGCACGGTGCTCGGGCTACAATACAACCATTCTCTTCTGCTCTGACGATTCAATGTATAGATTCTACATCAAAACAATTAGCTTTTATTGTTTCCGATGATAACGTCGCCTTAAGTGGAGGAATGCAAACCTGTTTTCAAATCTAAGGTTTTTAATTTGTTTGAGTCTCAGTGATGAAACCCTCAGACACCCACTATCATTCATGATATGTCTTCAGTAGTTACTCAGATGTTAAGGGGATGAAGCTTTTCCTCCCATATCTGATATGCTTTGTTTTTTCGACAGAGGTATACATTTCCTGCATAATATATGTTTCTCACAATTGTTTTTTTGTAAGATGCACACCGGTGATACTGAGTCTTCTCGATTGATAGATTGTAAACTATACCATGCTTAAATAGACTCCTAAGTTATTGTTACATATGTGGGATGTGAAATAGAGGAAGTAAAGAAAGAAAGAGATGAGAAAGTCAGAGAAAAGAAAGAGATGAGAAAGTCAGAAAAGAAAGAGATGAGAAAGTCAGAAAAGAAAGAGATGAGAAAGTCAGAGAAGAAAGAGATGAGGAATAGACTCCTGAGTTATTATTTCATATGTGACATATGTAAGAAAAGGGAGGGGAGAGTCAATAATATTGAGTAATTGATTTCATATTGGAACATTTATTTCTCAAACCTATGTTTTATGGAAGAATAAAAGTATTTCTGATAAACTAATCTTTTATCAAACGGTAAATGGTGAATAAATATAACATTTAGAATCATTGAGAAGGGGTTATATCCACAGGGACTAGCTCACCTTTAACTTAAAATAAAATGTCTCTGCTTTGGACTGATGAGTATATGATTCTTGCATGTTAAATGACTAATACAAACCTTACATTTATGCATGTGCATGTGTCAGGAAGGCTCCCAAATAATTCTGAGGGGCCTATCCTATTTTTGTAATTAAATGATAATGTGCTAATCCATTACCTTGAGTTGTCTTCACTCAGGAAAACATCTCTACCAAGTGTTAACCCAATAACTAGGACAGCTCTCAAGGCCAAGGGTCAGAGAGAGAGGGTCAAACTCTCCGGCTGCAGAGGGCACCCCCAGCCACGGGCAAGGAGGCACGAGGTCGTTCGAGATGAGAGGATTCTACTCTTCAACTTTCTGATAAGATGGGACGCTTCACTTCATCCTTCTGCTCGGTGGGCTCAAGCAAACAACCCTGCAGGACGAGCGAGGGCTTCAGAGGCTTCTATAATACAAGCAAAGGCTTGTGGGCGTGGAACGTCTATCCAGAGACGGGGTACCAGCGGTTCCAGGTCTCACAGCGGATGGTAAGAATAACACTCAACACCGTTGCAAATGTACCCCCAGAAATGTGGTGTTTCACTAAAGAACAGTTAAAGAATTATCCTATGTGTACCACATGGACACCCAATTACAAAGGTCCCAGTACAGGGGTCACTAGATGCTCGTATATAGAACCAGGTTCAGCAGTAATTAAGTCACCAGGAAGTTATGTAGATTATTCCAAGAATGCCCTAATCACTCCACCTAAACAAACTAAAACCAATTCTGCAATGAGTTTAATGTTAAACTATGCACATGAACGCAATGTTAGCAACTGTTGGCTGTGTCAAAATATGCCAGAGTCCATGCACTCTCCCATGTTCAGCCCAATTCCTTTCACAAAAGCTGACTACGGTTTAGTTAGCTGGAATGATATAGCATTCCGAATTAACGATAAGGCAGATGATTGTTACACCCCTTCCTACCCCATAGGCTCTGAGCAACCTTTAAAGTACGAGGGCTTAATCTCACTCATTGTTGACACAGTAAATAAAGATTACCTGCCAGATGGTTTCAAACGATTAATGATGCTAAGACTTATATATGTGAAGAAATACATTAACCTAGCTTTTGAATACAGATTCCAATTAGCTCTAGTCCAGACTAATTGCTCAGCTAATTCTACAAGTCCAACATGTTCACCTCAACCACACACACCATCTTTGTTGGTTGAAGCCTTGGTAACAGTTGTACCCTGGTTTGGCTCCCGAACAGTGGACTCAGTTAAAGTTAAGATACATGACTGTTCGCTGCCGTTACCCCTAGGTAAGTCCCCTTCACGTGACTGTTCAGTTTATATTCCCCCAGTTGTGGTGCATGAGTGGAAGAATGTGTCCATCTGTTTCCAGAACGGAGGAGGGTTTCTACCCTCTGACGATGTGGGCCACAGCGACTGTAACACCGTAGTAAAGGTAAAATTAGACGGAACTCCCCTCCCAGAGAGAGTTTACATGGTTTGTGGGGACAAAGCCTACGGTTGCGTGCCTTATGACATTTTTCGTGGCACCTGTTATCTAGCCTATCTAATCCCTTTGATCCGTAAAGTAGAGACTGATGAGATTGCAGCAATATTCCCCTCGCGACACAGAAATCGTAGGACCATCACAACAGGTCAGCGGGTGGTTAGCACTTTTCTGCCCTGGTACGGCATTTATGTTTCCCAGCAGGAAATTATAGCCCTCTCCAAGGTAGTGGAAAACCACCTCAATGTATCCAACACAGCCATGTTAGCTGAACACAAAGAACTGCAGGAAGTTAGAACAGTGGCATTACAGAATCGCATGGCATTGGATCTTCTGCTAGCAGCACAGGGGGGCACATGCAAGGTGATTGGATCTGAGTGTTGTTCTTTCATCTCTGATGCTACACCTGAGGTCATGGATATGGCTCATGATACTGCTAGGGGAATAAACGAATTGCACGAAACTCATGTGTTTGCATTTGGGAATTTAACTGGAGCATTTGGGTCATGGGGAGCGGGGTTTGTTAAAACTGCTGTTACCATTTCAATGTTTATCTTAGCTGTGCTAATCCTGATAGTGTGCCTAATCACTGTAGTTAAACTAGCCATGCAAAAGATTACCAAAACCGCCCTCCAGGCCCCACAGAGACTGGTGGGGTACACCACCGTTGATGACACCGTGATGATGTACGACGCCGAGCTTCCAGACCCGTGGGTCTCAACTGTGACATCCGAGCCATGGGTTCCCCCTTACAACGGATGGCCAATAAATACAAATTGATGCTCAGATTAAAGAAAATATATTTTGGCTTTTTCCCTTTCAGGTTGTTACACTACACGATAAATGTCTGACTTTTCCTTTTCAGATTGTAAACAATGGCAAACAATGTACTTGACTAAAATGAATGTATTGATTTCATTAAGACTGAGTGCCTTACTCTTGACTAAAGCGTAATGAAGTAAACGTAAAGTAATCTTAAAATTGAGGACACTGTAACTTTGCAGATTACAAATTGATCAAATCACCACTGTGGATTTTATACCATAACTGTGAATTTTTATACCTTAACTACCTCACCTGAATCTCTTATGATTCTACGTTTTAAATGTTTTTGACTAGTGATTGCTTTAAAGTAAATCTTTAAACTGCAAGCTGGTTTTGATTGTATAGTTTGATAAGTGAGATTAACTAATGAGTACATGTTAAAGCATATTGTTTTAAAGTAGATGTTTTTGCTATTATGCATCTGTGTTTTATGTGTGTTCATTATTATGCTTTTGACAAAAGATGATCAAACACTGATGAGAGATGATTTTTCTATTGTGGTTGTCTGTATCAATCACTGTGGTTGAATGTTTCAACCTTATTCTATTTTGTGATGTAATTGATGTACGGTGGGACCACACTCAAATCTGAATACGCCTATTGATTTAAGTATTGACCAAATTATTATTAGACTAATGTTTTAAAGTTATCAATAAATGATAAAAAGGGAGGAACTGTGAGGGAATAATTCTGTCTTCAGGAATTTGACCCTTTCTCTGTGTGTTGACGTTTACGATCAGCCCTGATCGTTATCTCTTGATGTGGAGGAAGTAGAGAGTTATACGACTCTGAGAATGCTGTCATCAAAGCACAGCAGGGGGGACAGAGACAGTCTCCAGGTATCAAGGCCCATCCCCAAATATGTTGATTTGACTCTCTGTAAACTAGTTAAATGGTCTACCAAGACACAGGCTAATCAGAATTGACCTGGCAACCCACCCGTGCAGTCAGAACCTCTGATTGCTGTGACTTGTTATGTGAATTTCTCCGGCCGATGCTTGTATTAAATGCCAGTGTTTGACATCAGAACTCCTGCTCCTCCTGTGTCTCCTTCATGAGTCGGTGACTCCCACTGCATTGCTACACAGAAGTTTCCCTTACAATATTCAATGGCAATGAATATCTGAAGTGCTTTGAAGCCGTGGTGCTGTAAAAAGCACGACCAATCATCTGAGCCAGCTAAAGTAACTGGATGGCCTACCTGCCTGTCAGCCTTCCATCTGTGCACAAACTTATCTCGTGCCCTCATTGGTCATGTGAGCGTTCGTGTGTGTAATATATTAATAATAATAATAATAATAATAATAATTCTATGTCTGGACAAATGGACAACATTGTTAGGACCTTTAAACGATACAGCGATTCTGTGGTCGCTCAGTCGTCTCTCGAGTTTGTTATTATTTTTTCTGAAAATATTTCTTCTTGAGATTGACACTGTTGGACTCAGTACTAGTGAAACTACTCCCACAAGGACATATAAAGAATGATATCAAGATTGTTACTTAGATCTTTATTAATAATAAAATAATGACAATCAACATTACAATGTATTATTTCCTCTGAATGACAATGTGTGTGTAGTTCTTCCCTTTCACCACTGAGAGGCAGTGATTCCTCACCATCATCTACAGGCTGCAACAACACATCATTCATCACTGTTAGGAGCTTTGGAAATACAAATCAAAAAGGACAAAATACTTTATAATATACTTCCCTTCACTTGTGTACATAACATAACATGGTAGAGAGGCTCGTTCTGGTTAGTACATGGTTATTGAAATACAGAAACTCTTACTCTCTTCAATCCTGAATCACAAAGTGTTAAATAGATGATCAAACTATGTTTAGAGAAAAGCTTCAAATTAGCAATGAATCACATAAATACTTATATGTTCGTTATACATACAAAATACTGCAAATGAAGAATATGTGTAATGTTCTGCAAAGATAGTGCCTTAACTTGAAAACACGTGGCAGCTTTAGTAATCCAGCAGATGGACACATTTGTGGAAGGATCAATTCTTCATGGGCTGCAATGGCTCTCAAGATAGATGGCGTTTTATGGGTGCTTATTATCCTCAGATAGGGGTTTGTTTAAATAACTAGTGACATGTTGATATAACCTGGCCGGCTGAACCAGTCTGTATTTTTTCAAGCACCACAAGATTCAGATCATAAAGTATAATTCTGGGCCATTGATTGTGTTATTTCTCCAAACACATACAGTAAAAATGGCTGTTTTGAAGCCTTAAAATGGTGCAGGAAAAGGGCTTTACATTGGGTTATACTTAAAGACAGGGCTATTCAGTTAGTTCTATATATTTCCATGTGTTAGAAATATCACAGGAGGACATCAGTGTAGTCTGTGTGTGCTAATAAAGATCATCCATTATATTCTAACACTTTTTATAATCAATAAATCAATATATGTTTCATAAGATATATGGCAGTAGTTTAAAACGAACCGAATCTATTTCTCTTTCTTGAAAAAAGAGTTAAAACATTGCTTTTTTGTCAGAATTGTTGCAGAGTACTTTTTGGCCGTGAAGAGTAACTGACTAGAGATTCAGACTTTTATATCCCATCACCTTGATTAATGACATTCAATATATAAGACCAAAACCTTCTGGTATATTCTGAACAATGGAAGATCATGTCTTTTTCTAATTCAGAAGATACAGAAAACACAAACATATTCATTATCAGTTTGAAATCTTTCCAGTGTCTTTTTTTCTAGGATTCGAACGACTTCTTTATCTTTATCATGACAGCGTTGTTTTCCTACAAACTACATTTGTTTTCAATTAATTTCTCCAAAAGACCAAGAGAATCTGACTTGGTTAGGCTGCCAATAAAACCAGCTCTTCAAACACACCCCTCCTCTCGGAGTTCTTATACATCAGGAGCTTTAACTGATCAGACAAGGAAACATGACAATCACTAACTGGTTGAGCTTCTCTTTCACTCACTGCAGGGAACCTTTAAGTGCCACACCCTTCCCTGAACAATATCACACTTAACGGTTCAGGGCTCTTTTGAATACTCTCTCTGCATCCTTAGCGAGCATGTTGAGGAAATCATTGAGAGCTTTCTCCGTGGCGTGGAAAGATTTGGTTGCTCCTATTATGGGTCCAGCAAATGGAATACATCTGAGCAAATTATCTCCCAACTTCTGAAGAAAAGACAACTGCAGCATCTCAGCAATACAATCTGGACTAAGTTCCTCTAAAGCCAGAGGGGATTGCAGCACTGATCTGAGATCATGCAAAGGTACATCTGCACTCTGAGCAAGATTCTGCAGTGACTTGCTATCAAGACCAAAAGTAACTTTGTACTTATTGACTGTATCAACCAATAGGTTTGGATCAACAAGCAAAGAGAGCACAGGTAGAGATCCTGCTAGTGCAGATAACCAGGCAACTTTGTTTATTTCTGACTGGAGAACCGCTTTCTTCTTCTGGATGACCACAACATTACTATTGGTCATGGCTAACAGCAGAACATCTCCCTTGTGTGCAGGAAGCTCTTCCCAGAGCGTCTCGTTTAACAGATTGAAGTCATACAGCTTGAGATCAAAGCTGGACACCAGGAAGACTTGAGGAGACCGTATACCTGCATCTGCAAGACCTGCATCACAAAGAGAACAAACAAGTTAGTTGCAAATGATGAAACTGAAACTCATTGAGAAAAAAGCCCCAGCAACCCTCTGCAGGTCGGACACAGTGAGCTCAGTCAGTATTCATAGGATTCATTTGATGAACTGTTAACATTGTCTTCCTATCCCCTTGGGCTGGCCATGTGTGAGGTTAGTGTTGTTGTCTTGAAATGAACCAGTTTCTACTTGTGAGCCATATTGCATACAGATGTTAAAGAATGTCTCATATCCACCTTGATCTGAGACTTACCTTGAATGCAGTTGTTTCTGATTCCTTCAAGGGTCTTTTCATGACTTTTTTCTTCGGCACGCATGTTATCATCAATCTTTGAGCGAACAAAGTAGAACTTCTTCTCCATCCTCTGAATCTCCAGAGCAAGTTTTACGTCATTTTCTTTGAAGCGATCAGCTGAGATGATGATGAAGAAGTCATATCTTTCAAACTCAACATACTGCAGGTACTGGGCAGCTGGACATTTTTTGGTGCCAATACCAGGAAGATCCCACACTTTAACATTGGGAAATCTTGAATGGGGGTATGATTCGGGCTCCATGGTGGTTTCTACAGCACCAGTAGGGGCAGCACCCTCATCCTTGTTGTCTATGCCTCTAAAGGCGTTCACGAAGGTGGATTTACCAGAGCCAGACTCTCCTGTGATGGCGATGTTTAGTGGAGTATTTTTCTTCTCTTCCAACATGGCCTTGATCTTTTCAGCTGCTGCGGCAGGTCCATATTTTTCTATCATTCCTGGAACCTCATCGATATCATGATTAGATGAGTTAGCCATAGCACTGCCTGGGGAACAAAAGAAAACACTGTAAATCATTGCACTTTTATTTATTTTTGATCTTTTGAATCACAGATAAATGTGTTAACCCTTATCTAATCAGACATAGAAATACAATAACTAGATTTAGATATTATTATAATACCCAAAATGAGGGGATTGCATTCGAGTACATTTTCTTTTGAAAGGTTGTCCTGATCCCGTAAACAGTCATATTCATTTCATAAAATAGGATAAGTAACATAATAAATGTCGGACAGTTCAAAGCACATACCATCATGCTCTAATGAACACACACTGGAAAGACCCAACACAGGTACTTTATAATAAACAGGTTACCTTTGGCATCCAGACATAAACAATTCATTTGAACAAACAGTCTCCGTAAATATATGCCTTACCGTATGATGCTCTTAGAACGTTGCTACTCTGCAGACAAGTTCAACTTCTTTTCTGCGCTGTTGTATGGGTTCACTTTTTATAGAGGCTCGCCCCTTAGACACCGGATGAAGTGGCCAATTAAACCTGCTCCTGCAGTGAGTGACAGAGAATCTAAACCAATCAGTGGGCATCATGTTTCCTTTCTTTGTCCCTGTTCAGGTAAAGCAGCTGATTTACAAGAAATGCAGAGAGGAGGGGTGTTTGTAAGGAGCTGACACACACACACACACACACACACACACACACACACACACACAC